>JBCNYH010000003.1:14570964-14598005 GCA_039654325.1 Tandanus tandanus
GGAGTTGGGAAATATGCATAAAAAGGATGATATGGTCAAAATACTCACTTGCCTAATAATTGTGCACACAGTGTACAGCACAAAAACGTTGATGAATTTAACGCAATATAAGTATTCGCATCGAATATGATGCGATTATGCGAGCATTTCGCCGATGGACTCATCAAATGATGATGAGCTGGTGTTTGCTTCTAACATGGAAAACGGGGGTTGGGGGGGGGTTTGGGGTACATGCTGTACTGAGAAGAAGGTTTAAGCGTGAAGTTTCTAGAAGCAACGCCCTGATTGGTTGAATGCTTTCCTTTCGTAGAAGAATTGGTAGAAAAATCGAACCTGTGGGGAAAAAGAAAAACCGTTTTCTCGCACTCGGAATTCCGTCTTGAATGTGAAACTGTCCGTGCATGGGATAGTCATTCGAACACATATATAACATCCTGCAAAATAACCGCACGAAAAACTCACACTCAGTGTGAAAACACCTTCACAGCTCCGGTTCTTTGTTAACTTCCTGTAACATGCAGTGGAGTTCTACTGTCTGTAGCCCATATATATTTGAAAGATATATCAGAAACATCTCATACGAAGATGACTCAGTGTTGCCGATTTGCATATGTGAACACCCTGCTCATCCTGTTCTGCAGACGTGCGAGTCTGCGTTTGCCACGAAGGACCGGCTGCGTGCTCATATGATCAGACACGAGGACAAAGTTCCCTGCCACATTTGTGGAAAACTCCTCTCTCCTGCTTATATCACGGATCATATGAGGGTCCACAACCAGTCCCAGCATCATGTGTGTCACCTGTGCAACCGCAGTAAGTTGTAATCTCCCAGATGTTACTCTTAATGAATTCCTTCAGCTCTCTGATGTGTGGGTTACTGTTTGCTCTGGTGACTTTTATCAAGTCTTTCCATAAATCTACCTACTATAAATATTTATGCGCTGCCTAAAAGTGAAGCTCCGAAAATGTTTGCATATGTTTTGTGTAAAAAACCCCCCCCCCCAAAAAAAACACCCAGCTATAATATAACTTAGCGTCTTCAAGACAAGACAATACTCACTCAGTGCCAAAGGTGGCGGTGGCACACATTGGGTTGCCTGTGTGGGCATGTGAACACGGAGGTGTCAATAAATGGCTTTACAATATTTGCATGGCGTTATGACATTTGCATTTGCATGCTAAAAAGCCAAAGTGTTCGGAAGTACAAAGGAAATGCGCTGAAAGGGAACACTGGTGTCAGAAACAAGAAGTTCAGTGCAAAAGAGAAAATCTAAGGCACTATTCTTTGCTAATAATATAAAACACCTTTATTTACTTAAAGACCTTAGTGCATATGTAAAAGTGAGTTGAGAAGCAACCCAAGCATGAAAGTAATGCGAAGGGAACACGTCCTGGAGATATGTGAAAATGTTTTGGGGTTTTTTCCCCATTACACTGGGGTGCGATGTCCGCGATTAAAAAAGCGTGGCGCTCCATGATTTATGAGCACGCTTGGCGCACAGTTGGGGTATAAAAAGGAGGCAGGGTGCATCCAAGAGATGAAACTTGAAGGATTCATGTTTCCAAGTTCATCAAGATCCCCTATGATGGCGCATCAAAGTATGTTACGCTCTCTTAAGGTCTGTTTACCTGTTACTGCACTCTACTACGATTTCCACGTTCTATCACAAGTGGCATCAAGTCATAATAATTGTGGGAACATTTTTGACAGTCAAAAATTTTGCCACGATCAGCGTGATCGTCACGAATCTACTAAGTTCCCTCAAGATCATCACAATTCGATCCCACAACCCCCCATGCTCATCACATTCATCCATTCATTTTCTAAGCCGTTTAATCCTAATTTGGGTCGTGGGGAGACTCTGGGCGAGGGCGGGGTACACCCTGGACAGCTCGCCAGGCTATTGCAGGGCCAACACACATAACCATTCACACTCACACCTAGGGGCCATTTGGAACAGCCAATTAGCGTACTGTGCACGTTTTTGGATTGTGGGAGGAAACCGGAGTACCCGGAGGAAACCCATGCAAGCACAAGGGAGAGCTTGCAAACTCCACACTGAAACAGCCGAGCTGGGAATCGAACCCAGGCCTTCTTGCTGTGAGGCGGACGTGCTAACCACTACGCCACCGTGCCGCCCCCATGCTCTTAACGATTCTCTCAAATCATGGAGATTGTGGACGTCGTTCCCCAGTGGAAATCAACAATGAATTTTGTGGTGGCATATTTTTATTAATGGCAGCAGATATGAGAGAACCCTCTGTAATGATTATAATCCAGAAATATGACCTAGAAAATGTGTGTCCAAGAAGGAGACATTTGGTACATAATTTGATATTTTACACATTTAGATTCATATTTGAATCTTCTTATTATTATCATTATTTTTATTATCATTATTATTATTATTATTGCACTCCAGGCTTCACCACACTGACATACCTGCGAGTTCATGCTCAGAAACACCATGGGCAGGAGTGGAAAGAGAGCAGTATGGGCCGTGGCTCAGGGCCGGGCGGGGTGCTATTGTGCCAACTGTGTGGGGTCCACTGCAAGACTCCTACCCAGCTCCAGGGTCACATGGCCACGCATGCCAACCAGGCAGACCCTACGGTACCGGACTCTATCAGCAGCAGCAGCACTTTAGCGGGCACGGTTTCCACCGCCACCCCTGTCTCCAGCCCTGCAGCCACTGTGGGCCTGCTGGTGACTGACTGCTCTAGCATCGCTGCCCAGAGCCACAGCTAACCCCAGGCTACAGGGGCAGAGATGGGGAAGGGCAGGGGTGGGGATAAAGCACAGCAGAATATAGGAACAGGTGACGTCTGCATCCAAGAACTCTTTTCCTGTTTGTTTTTATATGCTGTCTGGATGTGATAAGTGGTTGTGTGTGCTCTAAATACAATAACAGTTTAATCTCTTCTAAAGGCTGTTACTTCAGAACAAGTTGCATTGGACATTTTGCATCCTCCTCCATCTATGCTGCCTCTGAGCCTGCACACGGTCAGCATGAGCTAGCTGACGTTTTTAACAGCGAATCTGAAAATTCAAGAAATTATTCAAGCGCTCACAGACTCTCAGCCAGTCCCACTGGATCAGCTGGGTTTGCTCTACTTTGGTAACTACGGAGATGGACAGGTGGATTAAGTGGTGCAACGCCTCCTAGTTATGTCAGTAGTTACCCAAGGGAGAGGTGGTGATGAAATCAAGACTGTCAGGTGTTGACCCATTTTATTTATAACCTGTCTCTAGTGATCAGGAATATAGAATGTCGAGACTGATTTTTAGCTATCCAATTGATTCCTAGTGTACGTTTCCTTCAGTATTTCAGTAAACAAAAAAAAAGCCAAATAGGATAAAGGAACCCGCCCTTATTGCAGCACTTTTAGGCTGCGTCTTTATAGGAGATCTGCAGCTGTGAGCGAGGGGCTTAAAACGATGTATCATTTCCTGCCGTAAATTCCTGATGCCTGTAAACTGTTCATTTAGAATTAAATGTACAACATAGGAGTCACTTGTATTGTTTATTATGTGTGGATATAATGAACTATTGTTGAATAGCTTTTTTTTTTCCTTTCCCAAGAAATCTCATTAATGTTAATTTATCTTTAAGCTTTTGACTAAGGATGTAGACGTTTTGATGTTGCTTGAGAAGCTGCATAATGCTCTATCCTTTGACCCATGTTTGTGTTTGAAGCTTTGTTGAACGCCAAATCTTTGCTGTCGCTGTGACAATATCTAAATTAATCAATGTACAAATGACAAACGTGCACCTAATTATACTTACTTTAACTAAACCCGGGTGATGCTTGTCAATTATGTTCAATGGTGAAAAGATGAGCCTAGTGTGTTTGGGGTCTGTTTTTGTATTTAACAATTATTACCTTTCGTGTGAGCTAGGCGGAAGGTACTGTGACGGTGCCGATTTTCGTTCCGCAGGAAATTGTGTGTGTGTTTGTCTGTCCACAGCCCACGAGTGCACGCTTGGTTCTAGTAATAATTCATTCATTCGGTTTAGCAAGCCATTGATTAGCTGAATCATATGTTTAAATTATTAGAAGTTCAACTTCGTCTTCAAGTTAGACAGAGCACGCGTGTGTCCGAAGACACAAGAGGTAAGCCTTCAAATTGTAATTTTTCCACTAATGACATAGTAACTAATGTCATAACAGTAGTAATGTTATTAGTAGTATTAGCGTTAACACATCGTTCAGGTAACGTAACCTAACTTTAGGCCCTATTGTACAACAACAAGGATCTTATTACTTTTGTTTATTATTAGATATCTAATAGATAGTTATAGTTTATTTCTACATATTTTAAGCATAATAGTGGCAGGTGAGCTCTGAGTGCTCTGTGAACAGTGTGAGCGGAGCATAAGCATGCTTCATAATGGCATCTTTGAAACTCAAAGTTTTGTATATCTCATTTTTTTTCTCATTTGCCAGCTGCTTAATCCTACTAGATTCAGCGAGGAGGCTGGAGGCTATCTCAGCCAACACTGGGCGAAGGTGGGCTACACCCTGAACAGCTTGCTAGACCATTGCAGGGCCAACTAACAAACATTCACAATCACATCCACGTCAAGGGGAAATTTGGAACAGCCAGTTAGCCTACTGTAAAAGGAAACCAGAGTATCCAGAGGATACCCAGAAAGCATGGGAAGAACATGCAAAATCCACACAGAAACATTCTCGCTGCGCTTGGGGATCGAACCCAGGACTTTCTTGCTGTGAGGCGGACGCCCAAGTTTTAGTATATACTATGCAGAAACATAAGAAAAGCAAATCAGTTTTTAAAGTGTGACAATTCTCACACTGCCTGCTCCATCACAATGCCCACACGCGCTTCACAATAGCACCCTTTGAAATACAGTTTGAATAAATTGCCTTTATAAAAAAATTTATATATTATATTATATATTATATATATATTATATAAATAAAAAATTTTTTAAACTGTTAAATACGTGAGAACCATATTGCGTAGCTTTCTTCTGAATTCTGGGGCTGGAATTTTGTCCGATGTTTTTGGATTTCAAAATCCGTGACAACAAACCACAAGTATTCGATATCCATCTCGATTCAAGTGTTATTCTCTTGGCATGACAAGGGATCAATAATAAGCAATCTTTGAATGAGGCGAAGTATGATATAGAGAATTATTCACAGTGAGGGGGGGGGTTTTCTGATAACACCCTCCAAGATATGAATAATTCTCCATTTCATCTGAGAGCCAAATTCTGTAATTGTTTTATTATTGATTCAAAATATTATTAACTTCTCTGCTGGCGATGGATAAGTCAGCTTGTAGAAGAATACCAAGAATTATTTGATGGCTTTCCACCATTCAGAAACGAAACTATTGTGAATAAATAATAATGTCTATTATCCCCCAGATCCTGAACCAATCAGATTGTGCTGTTCACTTGTAGCATATACTAATATATAACTCTGGTACATGCTCAAAGCTTCAGTCGGGATTTTTATTTTATTTTATTTTTTCCTAAGAAATAATCTAAAGGATATGTAAAAGATTAATTAAAAAGCCGTTTTGAAAAAATTATGGATGGAAGCTCTGGTCCAGAAAGCTCACAGCAGTCAAGTTATTATTTTTTTTTCTTTATTGGACTTATGAATGGTGACCCAAAAAACCTCCCACATTTCAAAAGTAAAAAAAAAAAAAAAAGTTTAAAGACAATCAAATTATTATTTGCACACATGGAACTTCATTCAGTATAGTTTTATGCGTCACCATTTGCACTCCTATTTGCATTGAACCTTGGTGAGGCAGGAGAGGCAGTGCTAAGGTCTGTTGGTAGCCCAACCCAAACTTGAACACCTTGAGCTTAAAGAACTCAGTGTGTGCCCGTAGCAAGACGAAGACACAGCACACACAACTCATGTGTTGGGTGGCCGGCCTGTTCCCCTGACCTCGCCCCTCGAGGTCTATCTTAAATCACAAGTGTATACTCATCAACCCTAAATGTTCGAAGCCCTTAAGGTTGCTAAGGTAGGAGATAGCGGCTGTTCCACCCGTTGAACCATGGCAGCCTTCAGCCATCAAATCACCTCCAAGCGTGTATAGACAATGACGGCCAGCATTCCGGGATGTCGTCTTTAAAACATGATGAATAAAAACAGTATCTAATGAAGTGTGCAAATAATAATTTATTTGCCTTTTAATTTTTTTCATTTACCTTAGAAATGTGTGAGGTTTTATTACACATATTTTGATTTTCTAATTTCGACAAATATTATCAAATGGAGCAGTGGTAGCTCAGTGGTTAAAGCTCTGGGTTACTGATCTAAAAGTTTAATCCCCATTACCACTATGCTGCCACTGTTGGGCTCTTGAGCAAGACCCTCAACTGCTCAGCTGTATAAAAAAAGATAAATGTTAGTTGCTCTGGATAACAGCGTCTGCCAGATGCCGTAAATGTAAATGGTCCTATCAGCAGGATTGTCTGGACCCCTGTGGTTTATTTCTACTAATAAAAGTTCAGTTTTTCTTTTTAAGAACCCCAAAATCATTTGATTTTACTTTTCTAAATACTTAATCCATTTCACTAATAAATAGCTTTTATTATTCATTCAAGAGGTTTTCTCATTTCTGATTGGTGGAAAGCCATCGAATAATTCTTGATAATACATCATTGCAATGGGATAACTGAATTATTGCACTGTTGTGATCAGATAAGTTGAATGATTTTGCACGACTGGTGCATGCAACATAGTAATTGTTTACTTTGAAAATAGTTATAGTTTTTTTTCCCCTGTTCGTTGTTTCCCTGAGTAAAATGCTTTGGGCATCTATCTATCAATCAGTGGTAACTTTAAGCTATGATTGGTAATAACTCAAAACGCGCCCTGTGAGAGTTCAGCTCTGTTTTGCGTTGATCGTTCCGCTGGTGTTCATTGAGTTTCCATGGTCGCTTGTCGTTCATCACTTCGTGTGTGTTTATTAATAAAAGTTCAGTTTTTCTTTTTAAAGAACCCCGAAATCATTTGATTTTACTTTTCTAAATACTGAAGGTAAAGTTTTAATACTAGTGCAGACACCTCCCCGTCCAGAAAGTTCACACACTGGATAGAGCCATTGTTTGGCTGGTCTGTGAGTGTGTCCAGAAGGTGTGCCATATGAAAGCGTCTGGTACCATACCAGTATGGAAGGATGTGGTTTTAACTGGAGCCTACATGGTGTCATGATTCACTCCCTAAAATCTGCCCTGTTTTCCTATTAAAAACAATGTGCTATCCTTTCTAGTAACCCAAATAAAACGAAAGGGCTAAATTTAGGTAGTGAAATGGTTAAAATTTGGCCTCGTGCCTTGTTTACACCGGTAGCCCTCCTCCCCTCCCCCATTTTCACTACGTATATCCATCCCCCAACTCCTCCTCCTCCCTCATCCTGCCACTGTTTCTAACAGCTGATTGCAGATAAAGAGAAAGGCACAGAAAGCTTGAAGTCCACGGGAAAGAAAGAAAAAAAAAAAAAAAAAAGAGTTGAGGGTTGGGACAACATTACAGCGATGGACTACCACAACCCACACGCATCCAGGACAATGTTTGTTTTGGTCATTTAACATGGGACACCCCGACGCTAGCTACAAACCGGCTCCGCGGATCTGCTAAAGCTAACTTCACAAATACCGAGAGATAAGAAGCGTCGTCGGTTTACGGTCTTTTTTTCTTAAATTAAAATGTTTTAGGCGCGAAGTTGAGTTATTTTTTGTTGGTGTGAGATTTTCCTTACGCTCGTACGCACGGGTCTTTTAACGGAACTGTTTTTAGCCGGATAACCAAGCCGAGCTAGGGTTAGCTAGCTAGCAAACAAAGATGTTTAGCTAGAATCGCCTTGCTAAACAACTAGGATACCAGACGTTTACTTCGGTCTCCTGTCTGAATAAGTGTTTATCTGGACATTTAGTTGTATTGGTGTCGGTACTGACTGACATTTTTACACAATAATTTGCGCGAAGTAACTCAAAATTTAGGTTAGTTCGCGTCCTGTCGCGTAGTATGCTGATTAGCTGACTAGCTTAGCTACCTTGACTACCGTTTATGGTCGGTGCGGACGGACAGACCGACCGACTGTCGTGTCTCAGTGATTATTTTCTATCCTTGCTTTTGTTTCTATGCTACATGCGTCGTCTGTGGTGTCTTATTCAGCTCAAAGTGAACCCGAACTAACCGTAACTACCTCACCGAGCTTTATTTTAGCTAGTTAGGAGATCTAAGTTAGGTGTGTGTGTGTGTGCGCTTCAGACTATGAGCGACTCCGACAGTATTTAGCTGCGTCTGTTGCTGTTGAGTGCGAGCACAAGGATGGTGTTTTAACGTCCCTGTATCTTAATTATCCGCAATTTTAAGTTTTTTTTTTATTATTATTAATGGGATTAATAAGCGTGGCTGAAGGTAGCCAATCCTCCTGGACCGCCGGCCCGTTCTAGCAGAAATGGCCTTCCATGGCTCCTCTCGGCCCGCTGTGTGTGGAAACTTGTTCCCAGCCTCGGATCTGGGCCACAAATATTTCTGCGTGAACAGCTCAGGAAGTACCGCAGCCTGCAGTGGATTAAACGGCCCCCAGAACCCAGCCGGGCCCAGTCAGCCAGCGGAGACCCCGCGACACCCGTCGGCCATCGGAGGGAGCACTGGCGGGGGAGCAGCGGTGCCTCAGCCTCACAGCAGCCCGGCCAGTGAGGTACCCTGCCCGGCTGAGATGGAGCCCGACAGGCCGATCGGTTACGGAGCCTTTGGTGTTGTGTGGTGAGTGCAGCCGGCTCCGAGGCTTTAACTAGGCCACCGTGCACTTGTTCTGCTCCCCGATAATATAACCTGTCGTGAAGGAACAGCGGTGTGATGTGTGACTTTACCCCTCCACAGGTCGGTGACGGACCCCCGGGACGGACGGAAAGTCGCTCTGAAGAAAATGCCGAATGTCTTCCAGAATCTGGTCTCCTGTAAGCGCGTCTTCAGGGAGCTCCGCATGTTGTGCTTCTTCAAACATGACAATGTGAGTCTTGGTTGTTGTTTTTTTTGTTTGTTTTTTTTTCTTTTCCCCCAGCTCGACTAAAGGGCCTGGAAGATCCAGCCTGCAAACGACTACACCATAGTAGTCTTTTTTGAATTCCCAGGACTTCAGATCCAACCCAGTTCCAGCAAACCATCATTTCTAATTAATGTCAGAAGAATTCTAATGTGATGAAACAGGATAAATTTGGCTTGCATCTAAATGTGTAGGGGGGGGGGTCGCCCCTCCAACCAAAAACAGCTGGTGACAAAATTCTACCAGATTGTTCCCCCCCTCCTTGAATCTTAATGTGTCTGATGAGACAATGCTCAGATGCCAGATAACTCAGGAAGCCACTTACCCCGGGTTTACACTGGGGCACCATGTCCACGATTTGAGAGGATCGGGTTGAGCGTTGGGGGGGGGTCAGGGAATTGAATCGTGATCTTGAAGGAATGTGGTGGAATCCTGATGATAGTGCTGATCGTGGCAGAATCTTTGACTGTCAAAAATTTTGCCGCGATTATTACGATGTATGACAATTTGACAACAACCGTGATAGAACATGGGAACTGTCATAGAGCGTAACAGACTCCGCTTTGACTCGCTTAATTCTAGGGGATCTTGATGAACAACACGATTCCTTCATGTTTCATCTCTTGGATGCGCCATGCCTCCGTTTTATGCCCCAGTCGTGCTCCAGGCATACTCATAAATCGTGGCGCTCCACCCATTTTTTACGCGGTCATCACGCCCCAGTATAAATCCAGGGTAATGCAGTAGTGGCAATAGCAAAACGTTTTGAAGCATGTTAATCCTTCTTACGTCTAGTTCACATTGAAGTATGACTTAAGTAAATAAACCCAGGCGGTGCTGATTCTATAGTTAGAGGGTTATTATTACATGATCCTCATTCAGTTATCTGAAATGCGCAACATGCTATTGTGCAGCCTGTACAAAAAATGGGCTGGGTTTTTTTTTTGGTAACATTTTGTGCTCTGAACAGAGATAATTTTTAAGCCTGCTTTAAAGGCACTGTTTAAAACTAGCTGTCATTTATGCACTTGTAAGGATCAAGGGTCCAATCAAGCTGTTTATAGAACTGATCAATAAGTGAAAGATTTAATGTGTTAATTGGTTGAAAAGTGTTTAAGGTTTGACCTAAAGGTGGTTTCTGATTTCAGGTGTTGTCTGCTCTGGATATTCTGCAGCCTCCACAGATTGACTGCTTTGAAGAGATGTATCCTTTCCTTGTTCACCATCTCTAACTCACTACGGATACTTTTTTCCCTTGTTCTCGAAAGCGACGCGAAGATTTGAGCAATATGTAATATCTCGCTCGTGGTTATCTTTAGTTGCCTAGGTAACCAAATGTTTCCAAGTGAAACTGTGAGCAGTGAACAGCTAGTCCCCTACAGGAAGTGTAGATCTGCGAGCATTATCTATCCAATTCACTAAAAAATATCTTTTATTATTCATTCAAGAGGTTTTCTCCTTTCTGATTGGTGGAACGCCATCGAATAATTATTGATAATACATCATTGCAGTGGGAAACTGAATTATTGCACTGTTGCGATCAGATAAGTTGAATGATTTTGCACGACTAGTGTGTGCAACATAGTAAGTGTTTACTTTGAAAATATATATATATTTTTTTCCTGTTCGTTTTTTCCCTGAGGAAAATGTTTTGGGCATCTATCTATCAATCAGTGGTAACTTTAAGCTCTGATTGGTAATCACTCAAACTGCGTCCTGCGAAAGTTCAGCTCTGTTTTGCGTTGATGGTTCCGCTGGTGTTCATTGAGTTTCCATTGTCGCTTGTTGCTCATCAGTTTCTGTGTGGTCTTTTTTTGTTTTGTTTTGGGGTTTTTTAATAGAAATACACACCTTGACTTGAGTTGTCATAGATATGTGATCACAGAGCTGATGCAAAGTGACCTGCACAAAGTCATTGTGTCTCCTCAGCCTCTCACCACCGACCACATTAAAGTGTTCCTCTACCAGATACTCAGGGGTGAGTTATTATGGGAAACCTCAGTGGAAATGAGTATGTGTCATTGGGCATCGTGAGCCTATTTGTGTCTGAAAGCTCACTGAGGGGCGGGTAAAAGTAGTCTGGAGTGTTGTATAGTCAGCAGTCCTGGGCAATTAGAAAGACAATGTACAATGTCTGAAGGTAACTTAACGATCAGGGCTTTTATGGCTTCCGGTTCAGACATTCCTCCCGGGCTTACAGAGCGTCTGGCAGCTTTGGAACACTTTTCAGGTCACAAGTGACAAAATGTTGAAATTTGAAAGCATTCGAGTGCTGTGTCTGGAGATGTTTAAATGTGGCCCTGTTAGCAAATTGCACAAGGGTTGTGGGTACACCCCCACCCCCCCCCCAAAAAAAAATCATCATCCACCCATATTTCCTCATACTTTACTTTGTGCATTCTTTAAGCTTTAATACATGGCAATTATACACAGCCCAGGTTAAAGCCAGTACAAAACACTAGTGTGTAACTTGAGCTTTTACAGAGGTATGATATTTTTTTTGTCCCTCTCCCTTAGGCCTAAAATACCTGCACTCTGCTGGAATTCTGCACAGAGACATTAAACCAGGGAACCTGCTGGTCAACAGTAACTGTCTCCTCAAGGTACTCAATAAAGTAGATAGGGCTATTCGATATATACTATGTGGTGAGGTTTGTGGACACCCGCACATCACATCCTTGTACATTTTGAACGTCCCACTCTAGAGTGTTCTGGGGGAAGTGTTCCACTATGTTTTGGAGTATAGCTGTGGGTTTTTGTTCATTTAGCATTAGTGAGGTCAGGCAGTGTTGTTGGGCAAGGCAGTCTGGGGACATTTCATCCCAAATGTTTTCACTAGTGTTGTGATCAGGGCTCGGTACAGCCCACTTAAGTTCTTCGGTTCTAGCCTAATAGAACCACAGAGATTGCTTTGTGCACAGGAGCATTGTCATGCTGGAACAGTTTTGGGCCTCTTGGGTCCAGTGAAGGGAAATCTTCAGCATAAAAGGATATTCAAGATAGTTCTGTCCATTCAGATGGGGCAACATATTTGGGAAAGAACCACACATGGCTGTAATGGTCAGGTGTCTACATGAATACTTTTGGCTATACAGTATCCCCCTCTTTATCGTGGTACACCTATTACGCTTTTTAAATTTTTTTATAGAATACAATTATATTTTATATAAAATTTCAGATTTTAACTTTGAGAATTTTCTGCTAATTAATAACAATAAAATGTATTATACCATATAAATATCAATTAAAATGCAGTAAAAATTCAATAACATATATAAATTAATGAATATTTAAAAAATTTAAATCATAAAGCCAATCAGAACGTGCTTTTCATTCTCTTGGGCGCGGATTGACTGATGCTAACATGACGCTATCTCGGATAGAACGGCGCAAAGCGTCCCACCTTGCTCAGTTCTTCGTGTATTAGTAGTTCGTGTGTTGTTTACTGCCCTCGAGTGTTTTGTGTGAACTTAAGTTTTGTTTCAAGCCCTAAGATGCCGCCCAAACGCCCTGCATCTTCTAAGCCTTCTGGTAATGAGCCCAAACACCAGAGGAAGATCCTGATTGTTCAGGAGAAGGTAAAACTCCTGGATATGATTAAAGAAGGACGAAGTTACGCCGCTATGGCATGCCATTACCTATGTTTTAAGGCGTAAACTATAAAAAAGATGATTTTTGGGGTGGTCTTTCTGCATGGCGGATTTTCAGCTATCGCGGGGGTCTGGAATGTAACCTTTGCGATAAACGGGGGATTACTGTATAGCAGTAAAAAAATAATGTAAGTGATATCGAGAAATGTTGATGCTGTGACTGTATATCTGCTGTAGTTATGTTTAGGATGATCATAGTTATGACTGCAGAATCTCTTAACTCTTCCTATTTGACTAGATTTGTGACTTTGGTCTGGCTCGAGTTGAAGAGCCTGACTCATCACGTCACATGACCCAGGAAGTGGTGACGCAGTACTACCGGGCCCCCGAGGTTCTAATGGGCTCACGTCATTATGGGTCAGCCATAGACATCTGGTCTGTAGGCTGCATCTTTGCCGAGTTGCTGGGCCGCCGAATCCTTTTTCAGGCCCAGAGCCCCATCCAGCAGGTACTGACTCACAACCACACTGGGAAGTGTGGACTTTTTGCTTCCTACATGGCTATAATAAAACAGCCATTGTCAAGATGGGTCCTAGATAGGTTGTGTATACTGTACTAACACCATGAGGATACTTTTACAAAGCAAGACAATATCCAATCAGAGTTAGCTATGAGCTAACATATGGGAAAAAATATGAAAATGTCTTATGCTTTTTTTTGTTTTTTATTTTTTCTGTATATAGTTGGATCTCATAACTGATTTATTAGGAACGCCTCCCCTGTCTGCCATGGCATCAGCATGTGAGGGTGCTCGAGCTCACATCCTAAGAGGACCTCATAAATCGGTAATATATCAATCTTTCTTTCAGTAATGTACTTTTAGAAAATGCATCTACAATCAGTTCTACCGCTAGACCACCAAGGAGTTGTTTGTTGAAGTTGGGTTGTTTTTTGAGTTTTCACTTGGGGAAAAAAAAACAAAACTATAATTACCCTCTGTAATCAAAACTAGGGTTGAGACAGGACTGTCATTATGGTAATGATTAAAATAGGTGACTCTAGCATCGTTACTATGCACCAGTGCCGTTACCAAGTTCATTAATGAAAAGGGTTTTTTTTTTGTTTTTTTTTGTTTTTTTTTTTTTTTTAACTCCGAAAACTAGAAGGTCACTCGGAAAGGAAAATGGTTAAATCACCTTATATGTCTGGATACATGTCCAAAATGAATATTGTGCCACAAGACATGTATCCCAAAAGGAGTGCTGGCACCCAAGTCGTCATATTGGCTATATTTTGTCACAATGAAGCATGAGCAAAAAATTCCGAGACGGTTTCTGTTGCGAATGAACAAAGCACCTCATGATCAAGCGTGTCCAGCTCGAACAATCAGTAACTAATGAGCCAGTAAACTGCGTGATGTCGTGGACCAGCGATATATTCATTTTTTTTTTATATATATATTTTTTTGTGCTTGTATGCAAATTGAGTTTTATTATAGTATAGATCTCAAACTCTTTCTAAGCACAGCCTTCAAAGATGTCCAAGAACTTAAGCACATTGTAAATAAGACAGGACTGTCTTAGTGCCCTGACCCTGTGTGAATCCTCCCCTGACTTGTTGCCTGTCATGAATGACTGCTGATGCCCATTCAGTCTGTTTTGGATCACAGCTTGTATTATGCTGCACTGCCATCTACTGGATTGTAAGATGTATGACGAACGTCATATCTTACAATGTTAACAAATGTGAATATAAATATACAAATTGCCCCGTGACTCATATCCACTCCAAAACCTAAAGAGTTTTAACTTGGGGCCCATTTTGCTGAGTTACATGGAAATCGTGTCGGTAGGTTTTGCACAAAGCTGCTTGCAGACAGACTGTGACAGTAACACCAAAAGTATCATCTCCTTGACGGAAGACCAAACCAATCAGCTCAATCCCTTGACATGCCCCAGTTTATTATTCACTGACTCACTGTTTGCTGACATTCAATTCCTTTTTCTCTTAATATCTCCACGTCTTTCGTTTTCTCCGCTAGCCGTCACTGTCTGTTCTGTACATGCTGTCAGACGGAGCCACCCACGAGGCAGTTCATCTTCTTTGCCGCATGCTAGTCTTTGATCCGGTGAGTACACACACATTTTGTAACCCCTGTTTTCTTAAGCCAGCCTTAATCTTGAGTCATACGGTGTTATGGGTAATGAAGTAGGATCACACCATTATGGTAATGGTATCGCTGAAATTATTTCCAGTGACTAATGCTTTTGATGTGTTTATCCACATGGTTACATCTGAACCTTTTATTATAGTGGAGACAAATTGTATAATCAGTATGAATTTGCAGTATGGTGCAATTCGAGCATTCTGTAATGGGTATTATAGGTTTTGTGATGAAAAACAGTGTGCCCTGTATGGTTAAGAAAGGTTTGTGTTTGTGTAGGCTAAGCGGATCTCTGGGAGCGACGCGCTTTCTCACCCATATCTAGACGAAGGCCGTTTACGTTACCACACGTGCATGTGTAAGTGCTGCTACTCGGTACCCAGTGGCAGAGTGTACACCCGTGACTTTGAACCTGCTGCAGAGAGGCCCTTTAGCCACAGCTACGAGGAGAGCATGCTTTCTGTCTGGCAGGGCAAAGGTGAATATCCTGTCATGTGATTTCCTCATTGTTTGTTTCATATCTGCATTACACACTTACCCCATTGTTTATATCACCTGCATTTTGTGTAGTTTTGCAGTTGAGTCTTAAGGAGCTGGAAAAAATTATTTATAGAAAAAGAAAGGGGGGGGGAAAAGTGTAGTTGATCTAGTACATGTTTATATTGATTGGTGGAAAGCCGTGAAATAATTATTGATATTCTTTTCTGAGCTGACTCGTACAGCATTGATCAAAACACCAAAAGAAAATAAAAATTTAAAATATTTTCTCGTTTCTGATTGGAGGAAAGCCGTCAAGTAATTCTTTATTCTTTTACAAACCAAATTATCCACCATTGACATCAGAGAAATTAAAAATATTTTGAATTAACAGTAAAACTTTTATAGAATTTGGCTTTTGTATGATATGGCAAATTATTTCGACCTCGAAGGGTGTTCTTCATCTCAGCAGATAAAACCTCCTCAATCTGAATATTTCTCCATATCATACTTCACCTCATTCACTAGTTGCTTATTATCCCGAGTGGTTAATCCTTGAATCGAAACAATGGACACTTACAGTTTTCGCCACTTTAAAATAGTAAAAAATAAATCAATCTCATTTTATATTTTTTTTCCATGTGTTTCCCTGTAGTATATACCACAACTGTGAATGAGTGAAAGAATATACCACAACTTGGAATAAAATGATACATTTACTGAAGATGAATCAAGAGTAAACGGTCATGTTTAATGTCTTAGTGGATGTGGTTTTTTTTTTTTTTTTGGTGTAGAATTAATGAATGTGGAAGAAAATTTAGGAGACCTAAGGAGAATAAACCAGTTTATCTCAACCAACTACTATAGAAGCTCAGCTGGTCTATCAGAATTACATGACCATCACTGAGGCTCATACTCGGAGCGTTGTACATGTTTGTGTTTTCTCACTCCTGACCCTTCTCTAAAATCTCTCCTTTTTTACTTTTCTTTGACCAGAGCTCATCCATCGTTTCATCACCGAGCATCAGCAGGGTAAAAGAGTGCCTTTGTGCATTAACCCCCAGAGTGCAGCCTTCAAGAGCTTCATCAGGTAACGATGAGCAGTTGAACCATTTTCATTTTAAAATCCTGATTCCTCTCTCTGTGCTTCTCTCTGATTTCTCTCTCTCTCTCCGTTTTAAATTGCAGGTCCACTGCTTGGCATTCCTCTAAAGTATCTCGTAAAGAAGAGAGATGAGATAAGGAGTCTGTTCCGATAGGAGTGATGGGTGATGGAGTCGACTATAGGAGCATGCTTGTGCTTGAGATGAATGACTGTTTACATTTGGTTTTTGTCTGAATGCCTAGGCTTGGTGCTAAGTTTGGCACAGGATGAATATCCTAACATTGTCCAAAAAAAAAAAAAAAATCCCCTACAGTACCTAATTCTGTAGACATTTTTCAATAGTGACAGTCCAATTATGCTGCTGCAAACGTTTTCTACTGACTGAGCTTGAGGATTATGGATATTGAATTTCAGAAGAAACTCCTTTTCATGGAAAGAAGACAGCTATACTTTGTGGTGATGATAATGATGACACATGGGTGTGTGTGTGTGTTGAAGTCCCTCAATGTTGTGCAATACCAATATGTGGAGGGAGGTCTCAGTATTTGTGGGCTTCAACTGCCATTCAGACTTGTTCCGGTTCTGTTCTGTGTCTTTCACTGTGTTACTCAGCTGTTCTTACGGTAATTATTTAGTTTTTCCTCACAACTTCCTCCTTTAGTTCCTGTAACTCCTGCGTTAACCAGATTTCCAGTATTGGGTCGTGCACGGATTCAGGTTGTTTTGTTCTTTCGTTTTATTTCCGCTATACCGAAACGCAGCTAGAATAGTTACGAATGCTAACGGATTTCCATGTGTGTGACCTCATTGTCAGTGGATCGTAGATGAAGGTGCTGTGGGAATTATGTTCCTGTAGATGTATAGGGGCTTTTATGTGTATGTACCTCCTTTAAGCATAATGTGCTAGGATTTTTATTTTACGTTTTTTTTGTAAGCTTGACAGCTTTTTAAAGTTAGGAAAGAGTGTTATTGAACTGATTTTGTGTATTTGAAGCTAGAACATGTACACTTATGTGATGCATGAGAGGTGTGTGTGTGTGCAGGAGTAGAGTGTGTTTAGGGGATGTGCAGTGTTGTACTATTTCACATTCATTACCTCACATAAACCCACTGTGCACTGGCTGAGTGTGCTCAGACTAAACCCGACTATTAACCATGTACTGTACAGGGATCTGTGCTAATCACTGAACCACTATCCCTACAAATCCCCTTTATCTGTCTCTCCCTCCCTTCCTCCTGCCTTCTCTCTCTCTCTCTCTCCTTGCTCTGGCTGATGCACATGTCTCCGGTTGCTTTCAGAGGAAAATGCTGCTGTTCATTTGATTGACGTTTTCACTTCAGTCATAACTAGTGTTGAGCTCAGGTTTCATATCGCAGACTCTGCTGTAAACACACAGGGACGCGTGTCCGGGCCACAGCAGCCAGATCATGGTGCTCTGAACTGAGAGGCCCTTTTTTTGTTTGTTTGTTTGTTTGTTTGTTTGTTTTTTGTGGGGGGCTTTCTGTCAGCCACCACTAGGTGGTGATGAGCACACAGAGCACTGCTGAACAGACACCGTTCTCAAGGACGTACGTTCAAACGGATCCGCACGTGGATAAAGACTTTGCTTAAGGATTCGCAAGTACTTCAGGAGTCCGCTTCAGTGATCTTACAAAAAAACCCACTTGTCCTGTTATTTAATTTGGTCATAGGAAGATATTTTCGTAAATGAATAGTTTTCGTCTACTTTGTCGTTTATGCGTTGTGACCAATTTGTTTTTGTTCTTTCTTTATTTTTCTTCCCTTTTCTTTCTTGAGGTTTTGTAGTTTGACCACTTTGCTATTGTGTTAGAAAACTATAAGTGTAGTGACACGAAGAGAACTTCTGTTGGTCTAGGATTTCTTGTACTGATTGCTAACTACAGCGTGAGGATGTTTTAATTAATGGTGACATTTGCATTAGTCATGAGCTCATAGAACTTAGACATATTACAATGAAAAAAGAAAACTTGATATTTGTGTTGAATTATTATGGTTAGTAATATCAAACACTTGTTTCAAAAGATGGATGTTTTTGTTTTTTTTTGGTTATTTATTTATTTTTTTGTCATTTTATTGAAAATGTTTTTGGACTTTGTGTTTACAACAGATGCTTGAAATTTTTAAAGAAAAAAGTGGTTTCAGGTGGAAATGTCAATAAAGAGCGAACACTGGAGACTAAGTGCCACGTCAACTGAATAGATAGAATTCTGTCCTTTTTGGGGTGTCCCCCCGACCCTCCTCCCACACACAAACTCGCAAGTTTCATCACAAAAATGCTTTACTTGGCATTTTGCCAATGCATGTTCCCTGATCATCCCTACCATTAAAAACATTTTGACCACTGACAGGTGATAAATATAATTTTAATGATTATCTTTTTACACTGGGACCTGCCAAGGTGTGTGATGTATCAGGTAAAACATGAACAGTCAGTTCTTGAAGTTGATGTGTTAGAAGCAGGAAAAATGAACAAGTGTAAGTGAACTGTCTTGACTTTTAACAAGCGCCGCATTGTGATGGCTAAATGATTGGGTCTCTTCATCTCCAGAACAGCAGGTCTGCTGGGGTGTTCCTGGAATCCAGTGGTGAGTATCTACCAAATGTGGTCTAAGGAAGGACAACCAATGAACTGACAAGAGTGTCATGGGTGCCTAAGGCTCTTTGATGCATGGAAGTGGGAGTCAAGGCTGATGTTTGGTCTGATCCCACAGAAGAGCTACTGTAGCACAAACTCGTGAAAATGTTAAGGAGTCAGATCGCTTGCTTGCTGTATAAGAAGCTGCAGGCCACTCAGGTGGTGTTAATGTTATGGCTAACTGGTGTATTTTACATTACTGTTAAGATTATTCACTTGGTAGAGAACTTCATCTACAAGTGAGGTGAGCAGAATCCAGTTAGGGACGAGGTAAAACTTCCCGTTTCAGAAATAATGGCTGTCGGCAATTAATGAAGGAACTCCATCTCAATTCCTCAGAGCTATGTATAAGCAAACATTCGCACTTTAAACTTTGTCACACTGTCATGCAGGGAAGCATGGCGCAAAAGAGTGCTATGATCAGATGATCCAGTGCAGAGATTTTTGATGCTTTTTATAGGTTGCATATTGAACACGCTCAAAAGGAGGTCGCTCCTACCACTGTTGACGAAACAGGCTTTTGAGAGGCGTTTGGGGTGAGTAATGAAAGCAGCTCTAGATGATGAGCATGTGCGGACTCTGTTGGATGAACATGAGTTGAAAGAGAGAAGAGGTGGATGCTGTTTCTGTGACAGCCTGAAAAGTATTTTGATATGTTAACCACATCCATTTAGCAAGGGCATTTCTGTGTGGAGTTTGCATGTTTTCATTGTGCTTGCGTGGATTTCCTCCGGGTACTCTAGTTTCCTGTCACAGTCCAAAGCCATGCATAGCAGGCTAACTTCCTTTTCCGAATTTTGAATGGCCCTAAGTGCGAGTGGGAATGGTTGTGAGTTTTTGCCCTGCAGTATTCGACTGAGAGGCCCCAGCCTCCCTACAACCCTAGTAGGATTAAGCGATTCGGGAAATGAGCGAGTGAGTTGTGGTATAATGACTACCTTTGTTCTGATTAACATACAATACCAGTCAAAAGTTATATACAGTATATATTGTAATAAAAAAAATCCTAAAAAGTTAAGCATAACATTAGTTGGGCTTTTTACATTTGATCCTCATGTGAGTGGCTCATTAGAGCATCCCAGTTTCTGTAGCATGAAGTGAGTAGGAGTTCAACTCTCATCTGATGGTATGTTAGTCCATTGTGGCTTACTTTCCCAGTATTTTTATTGGTACCCATTTATTCTGCTGGGAAGACAGAGGCACACTTTCACAGACCAAGGAGTCAGCAAGGTAGGGGCTAACAGGGATTTGAACCTATGGCCTCTCGATCATGAGCCCAGCACCCTAATTAGCCCCACTAGCCCCACATAACATCAGTTGGGCAAATAGTTAAAGCTAGGTAAATGCTGAAGTTAAAAAAATGGATGGGAATTCACAATTATAGATTCAGAATTCATTTATTCATTTTCTGAACCGCTTAATCCTACTTAGGGTCTCGGGGAGGCTGGTGCCCATCTCAGCCAACTCTGGGCGAGGGCAGAGTACAGGCCATCGCAGGGCAGAAACACGATGATGGCTATGCAGCCTACTCTTCACGAAAATCGGCAATGGTTCTTTTACATGCCTCTCACCATAGACAGTGAGAGACATGACCGGCCTTTGATAACCCTGTTAGCTGCACTGGGGGGACAGCAGTGTCAAACCAGTGATAGTGGGGCTTAAACCCCCGACCTTGGGGTCAGTAATCCAGCACCTTACCACTGGGCCACCACTGCCCCTTCTTCAGAATTTTAAATTCTAATTTAAACCAGATTTATTTCTGAAACTTTAGAGTTGGATATCACATGGACCTTGGATATAACATTAATTATTTTCGCCAGAACTTCCATCCACATTGCATATTGCATACTGCTTTATTTTACCCCTGATGTTTTCATTTAAGCACATTAGCCTAGCATAAACTTAGTAGAGATGCACCTAATTACCACATATTCACTTACGGTTCCTTTAAAATCCTGATGGTGACCTTTTATTTAAAATCATAACCTACATGATTGTGACGAAGTACTGTGTTATGGTATGGTACTCATCAGTACCTAGAAAAACAGACGTATTTGTTATTTATCCTTTGTTACACTGTCTTGTTCGTAAATAAGCTGTTTTGTAATTAGTGCTGACAAACGTGTTGTCCCCAAATTCCCTATTACATCAGGGTGGGGTAATAGCCCAGTTGCTATTGATAACAAAGGACAGGTCTTACAAATAACAACACATTTCAACATGCGAAGCCTAATCAATGTTATACAAAGTAAACCTGTGGGACCCGGAGGCCTCAGGAACAGTGTCAAAGGTCAACTTGAAGTCAGTCAATAACCTGTCAATCACATCCTTTAAACTTAGTGTGACCGTATAAATGCTTAAAGAGTTGAGTTAGCTTCAAGTAGTTCAACAAGTCCAATTAGTTGTTTTAGTTTGTAAATTAGTAATTTTCATACCCAAGAATGTCATGTTTTAACTTACAAATCTATTTACAATTATTGTATATTTCAGTGTTTTCTAGCCACAAATGGATCACATTGTAAAAACAAGATATTTTCAAGGATTTCAGAGCAGAGCCCAGATTATACTAATAAATAGTGTTTATCAGTAACCTGCTATTAATTGTGTCACTCTGAATGGTTTGGTAAACCCAGGTGTCTAATAACTAGAGTATAGTTTCTGAATAAAGTCAGTCACAAAAGATCAAGTGCACGATAGACTCCCCATGGCATGAGCTTGTACTGATCTGCCATGTTAAAATCACTGTGATGAATTTTTAATGGGAATTAAAATTTAATAGCAATAAAATTAGACTAACTAGGTCATGTTCCTCCAAGACTGGCCCACATTTAATTAGTAAAATATAGCTTGATTAGGTTTATTCTCTCTAATTCTTACAGAATAAAGAACTGAAAAGACACTTAGTAATTATTCTGATTGTTGCTACTCTGTGGGAACTTTAGTTGTCTTTAACAATCATTTAAGTTAAATAAAGAACTAATGTTTATTACATAAATATGTTCATGTATTGCGCCACCATATCTGAAACAATCTTTTATTTAAAACTGGAAGTGTGCAGTCATCCATCCATTCCTATATCTGTCCATCTATCCATCCATGTCCTGCATAGTAAAAATGTCAGTATATCTTCGAAATTGCATGAAAGTGACACAGCTTTATTAACATTTGAATATTTGCTATAAACCCGAACTAATCATCACAATCGTTTGTGCATGCTGTTCTAAAATCCTGTTCTTCATGGTTTACCACTTCTTGTCCAGAGTTCCTGGGATAAGTTGCAAATTTGCTGCAAGCCTGATCAGCGTGAAGAAATCACTGAATAAAAATAATTAAACTTTAAGTAGCTCATAGATTAATAAGTATAAAACTGATTGATGCACTCCCGGGAAAGAAAAAGGTAACTAAATGGAATAATTTCTTCTCTCTTGGCAGAAACCCTAAAGCAATTATTCTCAAAACACTGCCATGGCCTGCAGGTTACTGTGATTGTTTAATTTATTTGCAGCGCTGGAAATCCCTTCCTGCTATTAATAAGCTCATTCTTTTTAAATTATTGGATACTTATTATCAGTTATTCAGTGTCAATGGAGGCAAGGTGGATGTTGCTAAATAGTCCCTGAGATGGCATGTTGAGGGACTGTTCAATTCAGTGACATCCACTGAGCATGGGGTGAATATATGTTTTAATATATACCACACGGGAACAAAAACAAAACAAAACTATGCCCACTAATGCTCACTTTTTATGGTTTATATTTTTAATAATTTTAAAGCATGTCAATGGCAGGTGTGCTCCGAGGGCATGCATATATATCGCTGGTGCCAAACTGTTTGCCAAATTATTCAAGATTTGCTTAAAGTTTTTTAAAATGAGTTTCGCACTTTATTGGCTTCAGTGAATTCTGGACTGGCTGTAATACAAATGAGTTATATATTTTCACTGAATAAAGGAATAATTTCAATACTAATGTTATAAGATTTGCTTTCGCTAAACAGCTCTGACTTCTCTTACAAAAGGGAAAGAAATCCTAAAACATATGTTTAACTGGTCTTTCTGCATGTTTTGCATTTCTGTTAGAAATTATTCTTACTGTGCAAACTACTCTAAAGTAAACACTGAATTGAATAATTTACATGTGGACAAATGTACTTGTTTTTCATCATGTCACTGTTTGTTCTTTAGAAACTCATTTAGTCTCAAAAAAGTGTTGTTGTTTTTTTTAACCTTTAAAAATGTTACTTATTGTGTAGCAGTATGTGTGTTCGAAGGTTTGATTCAAGCATTATCTATTTGAAATAATAAGCAATTATTGAATGAAGCATGATATGTAAGTATGATATGGAGAATTATTCAGATTAGGTTTTGTTTTTAAAGTCACCCTTCATTATAACACCCTCACTGATCTAAACAATTCTTCATGTCACACAAAAAGCCAAATTCCATAATTGTCTTATTATTTATTCTAAATATTTTCAACTTATTCGACCGATGGCAATATTGGATGAAGCGGCATTTAGAAATATACCAAGAATTATTTAATGTTTTTTCATCAATCAGAAATGAGAAAACATTTTAAATAAATAAAAATGCTATTATCCCAGAATAGACTACCAATTAGATCGCCCCATTCCTGTGCAGTGTATAGCAAAAATCATGCCCTAGAGGGCAGCTTTTACTTTTACCTTTTTCAACCTTGACGAAGGCGGGGTACACCCTGAACAGCTCGCCAGGCCATCGCAGGGCCAATACTTATGCAACCATTCACACTCACACCTAGGGGCGATTTGAAACAGTCAGTCAGCCTACTGTGCATGTTTTTGGCCTGTGGGAGGAAACCGAAGTACCCAGAGAAAACCCACGCAAGCACGGGGAGAACAAACAAACTCCACACAGAAACACCCAAGCCCGGGAATCAAACCCAGGCCTTCTTGCTGTGACGCGGACGTGCTAACGGCAGTGGTGGCTTAGTGGTGAAGGCGATTGGTTACTGATCCGAAGGTCAGCGGTTCAATCCCCACTATCTCCACTGTTGGGCCCTTGAGCAAGGCCCTTAACCCTCAATTGCTCAGTTTTATATATATATATATATATATATATATATATATATATATATATACACACACATATATATTTGTTTCTTTTTTATATTCTGAAAAAAATAGAATATAAAAAAAGCATGTCCACAAAATATTTCAAAAATACTGCACGTCTGAAAATAAATAATGTTTACTATTTTGGATTATATGCATGTACTGTATTTTATAAATGGCTAACCAACACTTGTACCATCAGGGCACTTGATTTTGACTTACGATTGGCTTACGATCCTGACAGTCAAACAAATCCTCCAATAGAGTAGGTGCAAGCCAGCAGACTGGGTTTGTTTCAGCCAATCCCTGCTCTCCAACCGGTTCCTGCGGCGGAGATTTAAAAGTGAAATGAAGCGCACAGGGACATTTAGGGAACTGGAGAGCCGCTGGGTAACGCGGTAGCTGTGTGTCCCACAGGTGAGATTTAAACAATATCCTTCAGTGTCAGGTATATTTTAGTTTCCTGTGTGCTTAGGCAGGTAACTAGATAAACAAAATTAAAGTCTATTAACATGCACAGCTGATGAGAAGACAGATACAGAGATGTAATAGCTTATATAATAGAATTAATCATAGAGAGATAGAAATAGACAGATAAATAGAATATCAGATAGAATGGTTTGGATAAGTCTAAATCTTTGAGCTGTGTTTTATAATTGCCTACATGTTCATTATGAGCATTATCCAGTATAATAAATCATAATAATACCATGGTTTTAATATTGTGCTTTATTATTACTGTTTATTATATATTTAAACACTGTACTATTAAATACATCTTTTAAAAACATTTATACTTCTGTATTTTACATCAATTCTGATTATAAATTCTTACATTATTACAGCTGGGAGTCGTGTTGGTAAAATTATGACATGGTCAATTTTAATACCCATCCATACCATCACATTTCTTCATATACAACTTTCTAATTCTTTCAGTCTAATCTATTTCTAATATTTCATTTTATATCTCATGCTATATAACTAATGGATTTCCGATAGCCAGCACCGACAATGCCTTTCTACTAACCTTCTCTATTCAGGTGTCCAAGCAGCATGTTGCCTATTTGACTCTGTATTTAAAAGTCAAATGTAGCTCTGCGCTCAGCACTGTGTTCCGTCTCATTCTCTGTATTCTGCTCTCGTGGATGTAAAAAGTCAAGATTAAAAATACTGCTTACTAGTACTAGATACAAATAGGTATACGTTGCATCAGACCTGTTTAACTGACTACCAAAGAGCAGTAATGTGGCTCTACCAGTTATATTTCTCCTTATCGCTTTGAGATATAACAAAATATATCATATCACAGTACCCTCATATAAAATATGCCTATATAGCAAAGAATACAAAACAAAACAAAAAAAGGATTTGAACACCAGTGTAACTCTGGTTAATCTTCTATCTTCATACTGTCCAAACCAGAGATTTTGCCTCATTTTGGGTTTTTATATTTGTTTGAAGTGGTAGAGGTAAAGGGCAATAGTGGCTCAGTGGTTAAGACTCTGACTTACTGATCCAAAAGTCAGGGGTTCAAGCCCCAGTACCACCAAGCTGCCACTGTTTGGCCTTGAGCAAAGCCCTTAACCCTCAGTTGCTCAATTGTGTTAAAATGATAAGGATGTCTGCCAAATGCCATAAATGTAAACTTAGTTTGAAGCTGATCTTGATTAATGAACTATTAAAAATGACCAATGTACAGTATAAGTAAATTCAATCTTAAATTGTTCTGCATCAACTAACCTACAATCAGTCCAACAACTGTACGACTTATCCATCATGGTCACAGAGGAAGCTGGAGACAATCCCACCAGAATTCCGGCGAGAGGTGAGGTACACCCTGAACAGGTTGCTGCTCTAACACAGACTAACACAGACATAAACAACCATTCATAGTCCCATTCACAACTATGAGCAGTTTTGAGTAGAGAGTTGACCTAATATGCATGTATTTGGGCTGTTGGAGGAAACCAAAGTACCCTTTAGGAAATGCACGCAATCCCAGGGAGAACCTGCAAACTCCTCACAGAAAAGCCCTTGGCTGAGATTTGAACTCAGAACCTTCTCGTTATGAGGTTGAGGACTGAGCTAGCTGCAAACTACAATATGGTTCTAAATCTAAAGGTGCATTCAGACCGAACAGTTCTGGGAGCTTTTTTTAGAGGACTACTCCATTACTCCCTGTGGAGCACCCCTGAGAACTAAAAAGCACCAAGGACTACCACCAAGTTGCATTCACACTTCCAGTAGGAACTATGAAGTGATGTAAACCAGCCTAGGGCATACTAGCAAAGATTTTTAAATTTCTCTTAGATGAGCCAAAATCTCCTGAAATCCTTGTCACCTATAAATTTGACAAACTCTGGACTTCACTTTCTGTCCATTTGTCATTTTTTCCAAAGCTAAAGGCTAATGCAAGGGCTATTGTTTGCATGGGATTTTGGGATTTTAAACATGGTGGTTGCTGGTGCCACACTGGACTATTCACTGTACACTTACTTCACTAATGGATCTTTTTGTGCTAGGATAGTACCTACCTGAAGTAGGAGCTAAAATAGTTCTCAGTTCCTGCAGTAAAAACGTACAATAAAGGGTACATCCTCCAACAGTTCTAAGAACTATGAGAAGTTCCTCCGATCATAATGCCCCTTAAATCATATTAACACTGGTCTCTAGTAATATATATATATATCATACCCACTCATCACTCACTCACTAATTTGCTGAACCACTTAGCCTATTAGGATCACGGGGAGGCTGGACCCTATCTCAGCTGACTCTGGATGAAGGCAAGTTCACGCTGAACAGCTCCCCAGTCCATCACAGTGTCAACACACACACACACACACACACACACACACACACACACACACACACACACACACACACACACACATCTATTCACACT
>JBCNYH010000003.1:14611253-14633075 GCA_039654325.1 Tandanus tandanus
TGTGTGTGTGTGTGTGTGTGTGTGTGTGTGTGTGTGTGTGTGTGTGTGTGTGTGTGCGTGCGTGTGTGTGCGTGTGCATGCGTGTATGTGTGCATATTTCCTTGATAGGTATGCAGACATCCCTTGTTACATGGTGCCCCTGTCCATTCCATGGCACTGTAACGTGGGTACTGCTCTTCTCATGGCTCCTCAGATCTATTGGTTCTGTCTGATCTGCAGAGGAGCCTTCCGCCTGTTCAGTCGGCCCTCTGGCCATTGTCGTCCCCCAGTTAGTAGGGACCCTGAGCCCAAAACCCCCATCATGCCCCCAGCTAATGGCTACAGCTCTCGTGACTCAGAAAGAGAGCCTAACATGCACTGAGAGACACAGAGGAACTGGAAGCGAAAGATGGTGCAGAAGCTGGTTTTCACCCTCAGATATAATAAGAATCCTGAGGCCAAATACTAATATATTACAAATAGTATATGTCCTGCTGCACCATTAGATGGGCGGATAGAAGTCAAGGGCAGAGTAATCGGAAGGAGAAAGAGACACAGAGTTTGCAGATGATCATCTCCAGTCTTTGTTTCCCTCTGGGAAATCGCAAGAGCATGCTAATAAAGCCTGTTTCATACTCCTGATGTAAAACCTCTTGATACGGACAGATGTTCGGATCGTATTCTTCATCGCAGTTATGTACCATGACTGAATTTCAAACCAGGAAAGGGGTATGTAAAATAATGTGCACAAGCACTTATCATTTGTACATGACCATAATCATACTAGTTGCATAAACCACAGGTGAAAGCTGTGGGCATGTTAGTATTCCAAACTGCTGAATCACCCTTAACAGAAATGTGATGTGATGGAGAGAGGATTCCATCTTTTTAGGTTTTTTCTTTCTTTCTTCTTCTTCTTCCTAGCCCATTGTCTCTGTCTCCTTAGTTTAAGATTGTATAGCAAGAAAAGGGACCAGCTTTTCTGTCAGGATGTACAGAGCAAATGTCTAGTGTCAATTTTATTCATTTTAATAATATTTTTTATTTATTTATTTTTAAACAAATGATTATTTATGTTAAATGTATTCATTTGAAAGATTACCCTCCTAATTTATTTGTTGTGACTGGAATACGTTTAAATTATTAGCTGACACAAATTCAACTTAAAAGTTGCTGTGAGATGGGGCTGCTATTTCTATAGTCTCTTGAATCACTCTTCACCCAGAACCCTTCCTCTAACACACCCAGGGGAACTCCGTGGGTTTTCAGAAATGTCTGCCCCCATTGCACCTGTCCTTTTATAAAGCATCCGTTACTGTGTTCAGTGATCAAAACCTACACATCGAGCTTAAAATAACCCAGCAGGGCTTTGGTGTTTAAGATTGGAGGCCTGTTGACACATTGCCCTTACATGCTTGATTTTCGGTCCATGCTTTGTTTACTGTCGCATTATTTCTGTGCTTGAGGAACAGAAAGTTAACTTGTAATATGGGTGCTGGGCAGGTCTCTGCATCACTGAGCTGCTAGCAGGAAAAAGTCTGCACTGCAAAGACGGAGAGGACTTTTTTCTGCACTACTACTGGATCAAAGTTCCTTAAAGGTATACTCCTGCCATTTTTTCAATCTAATCACTGTTTACAGTATCTGAAGTGTAGATGCAGTTTCCACGGACCAAATGTTTGCCTGTATTGAGAAAGGGAAAGAAAATATGCTGACTCAAATAACTTAGAATGGAAGTCTGGGGGTAGCTCATTCATCATTCATTTATTTTCTGAGTCGTTTAATCCTAATTAGGGTCATGGGGAGGCTGGCGCCCATCTCAGCCGACTCTGAGATACACACTGAACAGCTAGGGGCGAATTGGAACTGCCAGTTAGCCTACTGTGCATGTTTTTTGGACTGTGGGAGGAAACCGGAGTACCCGGAGGAAACCCACGCAAGCACGAGGAGAACTTGCAAACTACACACAGAAACGCCCGAGCCTGGGAATCGAACCCAGACCTCTGAGGGCAATTGATAAAACCAAATTCTATGAAAATTATTAAAATAGGTGACACAATTCAAGGTGGCAACCCGTTCCTCTCTGATAATAAAAGATGAGACAGACATGAGAAAAAGACTGACCGAGACTAGCCTTTATACAGCACTCAGTCAACTAAATATGCATAAAAGGTATGTGTATTATAGAAATAAGTAATAATATAATAATTTGTATGCCCTGCGATGGCTTGGCCAGCTGTCCAGTGTATCTCGCCCTTGCCTAGTGTCGGCTGAGATGGGCGCCAGCCTCCACGCGACCCTAATTACAGAGGTACAGAAAATTAATGAATAATAATATGTAATAAACAGATGCTACAGTTGTGATTGGTAGAGATTACCTTTGAAAAACACAGGAGTATTCCTTTAAGTCTTAACTACTGTTTAAGTTTTATTATTTATTATATAGTAGTACTTATATATTCCCTTAAGTGGGTTTGTTTTAATGCAGCGATGGGTGACAAATCAAAGTCAGAATCAACACCATTTTTTTTACTAGTAAGATGTTGGGCCACCAGAACAGCTTCGGTACACCGTGGCATTAAATATACAAGTCTCTGGAACTGTACTGGAGCTATGAGACACCACCAAAAGCTGGTCTAGTTGGCCTTGAGTTAAGATTTGAGAGACATAGCATATGATTTACATAATTTTCATCTCCATCAGACCAGTGCGTCGTCATGCTTTGTGGATTGGGGTGAGGGCCATGCTGAAACAGACCACTCCTATCAGGGTAGAAGTGTTTCAACAATGTTCAGTCAGAGCATGTTTGTATTGATTTCCATTAAAGCTTACTTCTAATGGGGCAAATGGACAAACACCATGTAAAGCAGAGCCACTGGGATTTCTTTAAATTTGTCAACTATGTGTATTATGATTGGTTTAATCTGTCTATCAGAGCTTGATCAGCTCTATATAGATCCCTTTAACACAACAGGTTTACTCATGTAGAGCTTCCAGACTGAGCTCTGTTATACTGAGCACCGTCCCTGGCCCCCTGTAGGGGGAAGAAAGGGAATAAGAAGTGAATGGTAGATTTTAATGTAAAATAAAATGTCATTTATTGATTTATGATTTATTTATTTTAGTAATTTATGCTATTTATTTGGAGAAGACTGAATGTACATATGAATACATCTAAATGTTCTGTTAAGTGGACATCTGTGGCTGCCTGGCTGAAGGCTCTCCTGTACTCGTCCTCTCAGCTACAATATACTCTACTGTCTTCTTCTGTACCCTACCACTGTGTGTGAGATCTCTTTTTTTATTGCCACTCAGTCACTGTATGATATGGTATGCACTGGTATGAAAGACAATACACCAATCTTGATATACATACTATACATATTATTCATATTGATACACATCATAATAATATTATTATCTGAGCATTCTGGGAAATCAATATGAGGGGAAGTTCATCGGCCAGTGTTCAGGGTAATTTCACCATAAATGTTTAAAAGAAAACGGAAATTTGTGCTGATTGGACTGAAATGAGATTAAATTAAGCCGTGCCATGCCTCATTTTAATCTCATTAACGTTTTGAATGAGGAGTTTCATGTTTAATGCCTGACACCTGCCTCTAATCTAATGGATTGTAGCTACTATTCAGATTTTTCTCATCCCTTTTCAGCATTCCTCTGTATGCCCAAATATCAAACTTAAGGCCTGGTCAACTCACCCCCTGTTCAGTGTGTTTATAGACTTTTGGTTTCTCACCAGGAAAAATGTAATCACTCCATAAATTTTATATCACCCCATTTTATATCCGTGCCATCAGGGAAGAAAATGTCCACTGATGTGATAACCTTCTCATTCAGTACACTCAGGTCATCAGCTGAATTAATTTTATTGCCACATTAATGTTGCTGAGCCTCGGCCCGACCAACTGGAGCAACATTTCATGGATATTACATGCTGTGATCAAGGCTAAATACACTCAATGAAAATATTAGTGTGTGACTTTTGTTTTTGACCGGGCAGTGTATGAAAATTTGTGAAATATTGCCCCCTGGTGGTTAAGGCTTATAATAGGTGTTTGACCTTGTCCCATCAACTCATGCTAGTGTGGAGGAGCTTCATTGCTTTTTCACAAAGGATTACTTGAGTCAAGTTGCTTATATCACGAATAGACCCAAATAAGTACAATAATAACTTACATACTCACATAGCAAACATTTTAATAAGAAAAACATATACACATTCTAATTAATGCAATAACCATATTTGTATATCACTTCTGCATATGATTGCTCATCATTCATTATCAGAACTGCTGAATCCTATTAGGGTCGCGGGGAGGCTGGAGAATATCTCAGCCGACAGTGGGCGAAGGTGGGATACACCCTGAACAGCTCTCAAGTCCTTCGCAGGGCCAACACACCCACACAAAAATTCACAGTCACACCTCGAACAGCCAATTAGCCTACCAAAAAACCCAAAGCCTCCTTTGGAACAGCCAATTAGACTAATATGCATATATTTGGACTGTGGGAGGAAACCCATGCAAGCGCTGGAAGAATATTTAAACTCCAGCCTTGCCTAGCCCAGGACTCGAACCCAGGACCCTCTTGCTGTGGGGTGGATGTGTTAACCACTATGCCACTGTGCCGCCAATGAAAAAACTGATAGAAATATATTTACATTTTTAATGTAACACAGGCTTGGGGAGACATGGTGGCTCAGTGATTAGCACTGTCCTCTCACAGCCAGAAGGTTTTGGGTTTGAGTCTCAGAAAAGAGTTTCTTTGTGGGAAGTTTGCATGTTCTCCTCATGCTTTCATGGGTTTCCTCCAGGGACTCCCACAGTCCAAAGGCATGGACATTATGTCAATTGGCTACTCTAAATTGCCCATAGGTGTGAATATGAGTATGAATGGTGGTTTGTGCCTGTTTTGGCCCTGCAGTAGACTGATGACCTGCTCACTGTGTATTCCGCCTCTCGCCTGAAGTCAGCCAGTTAGTGTAATGTGCATGACTTTGAACTGTGAAAGGAACCTGGAGTACCTGCAGGAATCCCAGGCAAGTACAAGGAGAACATGCAAACTCCACACAGCTGAGCTCGGGAACTTCTTGCTGTGAGGCAGACATGCTTATCACTACACCACCGTGCTACAGTGATGATGTTTTGGAAAGGACTAACTGGCTGCTTTGTACATGGGAAAATTATCAAGAAAGTCTTCATTTTGGGTGCAGGTTTAATGTGAACAAAATACTGATGAAATCATTGTCTACTGGTATAGGTGTGTAATATAAAAATATACGTTATAGTATTTTAATGTAACGTTTACCAAAGTAAATTATTCAATTAAAAAAAAGTGGTCAAGTAATTAGTAAAAAAAACAACAATAATAATAAATAATAAAAAAGCAACCAATCAGCTGCTTGTTACTAGGCAGATTTCATTTGTACATGGTTTAACCTGGTTTTTTGACATTTTTATTTCTTTTAAGCCTTAAAACTACAGACTACTGCATGTCCATGAACTTATTCAATTTATGTATATATTAAATTATAATAACAATAGGAAAAAAAATAATATATAGGCCTATAAAAGCTGTCTATTTGAGCTCGTTGGGGGTGGGGGTTTATGGATAACGTGGCAACCCGAGTCGAATAAGGAAAGGGGAAAGTGCATCGTGTTGTTATGGTATGTATAGGGGCAAATATTTAAAGATGGGGTTTTTTGGGTGTTAAGAACTTTTTATTTAACAGACCGATTCATCCAGACACATCCATCTTATATACATAAAAATAATAATTAAAAAAAGAATCTGTGCTTTGAAAAGGCCTGACTGGTTGATTTGTATTTTAGGGGAAATGAAGGAGGGTTTATATTATAGGAGCAGGTATAGTACTAGTACTACTACTGCAGGTGGATTATAAGGAATCAGAGGTCATTTATAGGCTTAAATCAGAGCATCAGTTCAGAAACGTGAGGAGCTGAGGTTGTCCTGTGGTGGAGGAGTGTGTGTTTTGCTCCAAAGGGAGGGGTGGGAGGCTCACAGCTCGAAGCGTTCTGGCTCCATCGGATGGAAGCGGCTTGTGTCCACACCGCGATGGCTATGGGTTTAACGTCGAAAAAGGCGTCGAACAGAAACGTGGCGGTGGAGCGCAAGAACCTCATCACTGTGTGCAGGTAAGGTTTTATTCCCACACCGCGTCCGTGTCCGTGCCCGTGTTCGTCAGGATCCTGGAGGCAGCTTGCCGCATGAATAAGCGGTTTAACTCGTGTGCGGCTGAGTTTATTTATTTATTTTTTAAGTACTGATGATGCCAAACAGGATTGTTTATTTACAAACAGTGATGGATTAGGGTGGATTACAGGCTAAGTTACAATATAACACAATCTCTGTAGCCAGCTATATGATACCTGAGCTTGGAGGTTGGTGGAAATCACAAAGGCAGTGAGTAAGCATCCAGACATCTCATCTTCCAGCCCAGCAAATGGAGATCAGTAGATATAGGCTTTAGACAGGAACAAGAAAGGATCATTCACCTTCAGCTGATCTTCTGTAGATCCATCATCACCCTTCGTCACGCCCTTAGAAGGTCAAAGTGCTCATCATAGCCAACATGATGTCCTCTGGAGGCAATGCAAAATCAAATTTATTATTTATTTTTTTAAAGGAAATGGTATTTTGTGGTATTTTTCAGGTGTGAACCCTCAGTTTTATTTGTATTGTGCTTTTTACATGTACGCAATTTGGCAGACACCCTTATCCAGAGCGACTTACATTTTGATTTCATTTAGACCGGCAGTGGCAGCTTGGTGTCAATGGGGTTTGAACCCCTCACCTTCTGATCAATAACCTAGATGAGCCATCACTGCTCAATTTTACAAATGACATTGTTGCAAAACAGCGACAGTGGTATAGTCCATGGAATAAGCCATGGTCATGGACCAATCTACAACTTGATATGAATTGATATCAAGCTCTTAATGTGGGCAGTCAGACTCTATCCAGATGGCTGTATGTTCTCTGGTACTATGTGTCTCTGTTTAATGTTTAGGGCGACACAGTGGCACAGTAGTCAGCACGTCCACCTAATAGCAAGAAGGTCCTGGGTTCGAGTCCTGGGCTTAGGCGTTTCTGTGTGTTTATTAGTGTTTTTGCAAGCGTTTCCTCCAGGTACTCCGATTTCCTCCTACAGTCCAAAGACATGCACTGTAGGCTAATTGGCTGTTTCAAGGTGTGAATATAAGTGTGAATGATTGTGTGTGTATGTTGGCCATGCAATGGCCGGGCGAGCTGTTCAGGGTGCCCAGTGTCGGCTGAGATAGGCTCCAGGCACCCCGTGACCTTAGTAGGATTAAGGGGTTTGGCAAAAGAATAAATGAGTGAGAGTGAGAATCTTTGAGGTGTGTGTGTGTGTGTGTGTGTGTGTGTGTGTGTGTGTGTGTGTGTGTGTGTGTGAGAAAAATAGAACAAGACAGGCAAAACTCAGCAACTGTTTATTAAACAAGCACTACAGTCAGAACCTCCCTTTCCAGGTGTGTACAGAACACTGGTTAAACATGTAACATGCTAGCACCGCAAGAGAGGGGGAAAAAAGAACTCTGAAAATGGAATTTAAGACATTTCTTTTGACAAGAACAGTGGCCATTTTGACTCCATTGACTCCTAGTTGACCACATAAAGACCAATATAATCTCAGACATTTAAAGACAAGCCACACAAGACAAGGACTTGAATAGAATAAAATCGTTAAACCTTGAAACGTAATTAATAGGTGCTAGAATAGACGATTCAACAGTAAAAAATGCCCGTTATCATTTTGAGTAGCTACAAATTAGTTTTTAACGCTTATAAACTTGATATAACTGAAATCTACTGTGTTTCTAGGTCTGGATTTCAGCTTGGTTGTCCATGTCTCTTAACTCTTCATTTCCAGACTGTGTTCTTCATTGAATTGCTCACTCATGTATATTGATTTAAACTTACTACTGTTTTTGCTGTTACCCAATGAAATCACAACATAATTGATTTGCGGCTATTGGAAGTTTCATCTGATATCTGAGATCAGCAGTGGTTTAATGTCTTACCATTTACAGTAAGCAGTGTCTGGGATGGGGACTAACAGGTGCCTACTTTTCAGTACTCTTACCACTGCTGGTCAAAACAAAGACCTTCCATTATCCTGAGAGCCATTAGAGGGCAGCATAGTATTGCTTAATGGTAAACTAACCAGCCCTGGTCCTGCACAATTTTATCTGCGCATGCTCATCCATGTGAACACAGACCTCTTATTTTTTAGCTGACTAGTTAAATCAGATGTGTTTGGACCAGGGTGTGCAAACTTATTTAAAATGTACAGTACATGGAGTATTCCAAAATCAGGGTTGGGAATCTGTGTCTAAAGGTGGTTGACATGGAAAATTCATACAAATGTAATGGTTGACTCATTTTAAATGGATTTTTATATGGGTCAAGGGTCCTAGCATCACTGTCTAAACAGGCGTGTAGGTCTCAACTACACATGACGGCAGATTTGATATTTAAAAACACAGTTGGTTTGAAAATAAACCTTCACTTGCCCGACCTGTTCGATCTGGGGTGGATCAGCATTAATGTCTAAAGCATTAGTTATGATGTAGCTGTTGTTGTTGTTTTACTGTTCTACCTTTCACACATTTCACAGACATAATCCACACTACACACAGTTTTACATGATGACACAGTTTACATTTACATTTTCCAAAGAAAACAAGTATTTTTAGGGTTTTTCATCTGTATCATGCTACAGAGGTACATACTTCTGGAGTCATATTTGTAGAAATTAAGAGACTGCGCTAACTGGGATCAGTTTTTGGCTTTCATTTCCCAATGTTGTATAGACAACCAAGATGCTGAACCTGTATCAGCATGAGTCACTTGATGCACGGACTATTATGGTCTACTTTTATATGACATAAATACAATGACAGGAAAATACAATATAAGGACAGGAACACAGGAGTAAATAGTATCATCATCATCATAGCCATAGGGTGATCTGGGGGGTTTAGCACGGGGCATGATGACTTCTGTTCCAGGTCAAAGATGAGAGGTCAGAGTTCCAGCAGGTCGGAAGAAAGTCTTTGTTTTAAGTAAATCTCCAGATGTTTTGAGGGCTGAATAAAAATTTGTTCCTAGAGTTGGAAATGGGAGTATAATTTCAGGGATCAATGGCCCTGGTTCTAATCATTGTGTACAGATGTTTAAAAAGACAACTAGGCAGAAGTGCAGGCTTTTTAGAAGGAATAGAAGTAATTTGTCTCATATAGGAGGCTAATTCGTGTGGCAGACACTTAGGGAAGTTGGTGGTGGCAGCATGTTCAACCTAAGAAAAATGAAAATTTTATCATTAATATTATATCACAAATTTTTGTTTATCGTCCATTTCTTATCGCCTTCTTGATGCTTTCCTCCCATCACAAAGAGAGAACCTTTTGATTAAGCTTTTGAAGGCAGAAATGAACTAAAGCATGAGGTAATGTGGTATTTAAAGTGAATCACTTGTTATCTGGAGTGCACTTCAGTGAAACGGGCAAGGGCACTTCACTGCTGTGACTCATTTCCTGTTCTAAGCATCTTCTGCATCCTCCTTTTATTTCTGTTGAATGAATTTGAGCTCGAAACCATTTAAATGCAGTAACTACAATAACAACTGGGGATAATTTAAAGGTTAAATAAGAAGAAGAAATAGTATGGAGTGGATTCAGACATTTAGTTTTTGTGTAAATATCCATAACTCTCTTATAGTCTCTATCCTTAAATCACATTTATATTAACTTTCTGATTTCTTGCTTTGTGAATTCCCGAATATTAACCATTCATCATACCCTTTAACGACTTTATGGTCAGTACAGGATATCACACCCTCTAATCTCAGCCCCGGTCAACCCTCATAATGTACATACATTTACCATTTACTTAACACATGCAATAGACATCTAATATCATCATATTTGATGGAAAATGAAATACTGGATATTTTGGGCCTCATTTTGAAACTGATGCACAGATGAATCAACTGAATTCGTATTTCGAGTTCCTAATCTGGTGCGGTCTTGACATATATGGACAACGATTTGAAGAAAAGTTTTAAATGCTGATCCTAGGTCTGTTGTTGAGCTTCAAGAATGGTGGCACCCCATAAAGTCAGCTGATCCTTCAAGTACTGGCGAAGAAAGACATATAAAGAGACAAGGACAGGAAGAGGAGATGGGGGGGAGAGAAAAAAGTCTTATAAATATCAAATGAGAAATAGATAGAGGAAGAACATATAAAGGGTAGTGAGACAATTGCAGAAGCGAAGAAGAAGAAAAAGGCATGGTTGATTATGTGCGAGACATACTGAGCTGTTGTAGAAGAGGACAGTGTTGTATAGAAACATTAATGCAGAATGTCCAGACTGAGAATAATCACTTTATTTCTGTTTAAGCTGATATTTGGAGGACATGTTCAAAGTGCATTAAATTTCCATCAGCTGCCTTTTTGAGGGACTCTTCCAAAGAGCATGGCTTTCCCTTGGCATACTGCCACAGTGGGCAAGTGTTAAGGCACAAAAGCCATTTGTTGTGGCTGTACATTTGTTTGTCAGTGTCAAATCGTACCAAGAGCATCTTGCTGCCATTCACCAATTAGCATATGAGGCGTGCAAGTTTTTTTTTTTTTTTTTTTTTTCTTCAACTAAGCTCTCTTCAGAGGACAAAGATTTAGCCATGCACTTGCCCACACTAGCTTGGAACCCTACATGTTTACGCCTCCATCACATGAATGTCTTAATGCTTAGGAAATGATCTTCTCATCATTGTAGATGAATACAAATAGCAACATTTCCCTGGGCTTTCTAGACTTCTTACAAAGGTTCTTCAATCCTATTTACACAGTACTAGTAAGGCTACAGGGTTTTATTCCAATCAAGTAGGAGGTTCACTAGATTCCACGTGCATAATCAATGGTTTGCAAACAACTATTAAGTGTAACACCTACACCTGGAATAAGAACTTGCAGCCACATTGCCTGTTTTAAGATGACTGACCATTATTTCTATTGTTCTGTCTTATTTTCAAGGGACACTTATTACTTTAACTAATATGTCTGTACCATTGGGTTGTCCTTCTTCTATTTGTAGCCCCAAAAGCCTGATTATGCCATGTTAGTCTTCAAATATATAATACCCTCCTTTATATTGCCCCATACTTGATTAATTGAATTTACAGGACAAGAAAAGTAAATTGTCCAATTTAAGTATGAAGCTCTTTGGTCATTACTGTAAGACCAGTCAAAATGGCTGTACCCCAAAATTTCCAAGCAGTATATTTAAATGCTGTATATATTGTGGCCGAAAGATATTTAAAAGCTTATCCTGCACCGCATATTTCCATGAAAGAGAAAACATATCATGAACCCACTCTGGCAGGTGACTTTGACTCACTAACCTGCGTCTTTGACTTAATCCGAAGCAGTTACTGGAACAGAAGATCAGTCAAATCCAATCCCACAGTTTCTGGGTGCCCAAAAAAAATTAAATAAAATTGATGCCCAATATAACCCCCTCAGAATTCCGCTGTAATGATGCTTTGGCTTCAGGTTTTTTTTGTATTTGATGCACTGTAGAAAACTCCCCTACACCCCTGCCCAGACAATTTGGCCCCACTGCCTGTTAAAGCGTCTTCCTTTTGGGCATGAATGCCTTTCGGAAGGATGTGGTCTTGGTGCCTCTGCTGAAAGAAGCACCTCCCAGGGAGATCTTGGTCTTGCCACTTGTAATTGTTGAGGATCCCAAGGATGTGGTGCTCTTCCCACGAGAAATCGAGGTATTGCCCATCAAAATCTTGCTCTTCTCCCTCTTGATGGATGTGCTTCCCAGGTTGAGAGCTGTCCTGCCCTCGGTGAAGCTGGTGTTACCCATGGTATAGCAGTAGCAGGGGATCTCCTCCTGCAGAAGCCAGCCTGGGAGATGTTGAGCACGTTGGGGTTAAATCTTGCCTCTTCTCCCCTGGGGATTTTTTTTTTTGCCTTTTTGGTTTCACAGGACAAAGATGTATTGGCTCATCACATACCCTTGTAGCAGCACACTCGCACAGACAATGCCTGGCAGGGTGTGACTGCTCCACACAGCAAGTGCTGGGATGGGACCAGAATGCTAAGTGCATTCGGTACAACCCCCATGTAGCAGCAAAAAGCCGTTGTTGAGAAGGACGGCGTGGGCTCCAGAAGGCCACATACCTCCCCTGTATGAAGTGAATGGATAAAAACTGCTGTAGGAGGCCGCAGCCCTATCTGGGGGCCGATAGGACAGTGGGTTCCATTGTACCGCTGGCAACGCAAGGCCGGGGACCAAACTGAAGGACACATTGTTGAAAGATACAATCAGTGGTGACATCACTAAGTTCCTTGGCATTGTTTTCTGGAAGAACTCGTCTCTCGTGGTATTTATTGTGATACTGTACATGGGTACTGAAAGCATAGCTACAGATATGGAAAAATAGCCTAAAAATAGTTTGGAGTTACTATTTTGAATTACACAACCAGCAAATTGGAATATTTGAGTGACAGATTTGAAGGATTCAAGTCAATTTTTTAAAATGTAGTCAAATCAAAGTAAATGTTGGTGTTGTCAAGCCTTCAGTCTTATTTTGTATGCTCATTTATCAAATAAGTTCTACCTAGATACTTGTGGTGATCTGTTACTGGGATTTTATATTGGTGAGTGGGGGAAAAAAAGAAAGATTTCAGCCATATTAAACAATAGTTAAAGTATAGTTTATTAATGCATGTTACCCTAGCTGTTTTCCATTAGTTTGTTGTGATCCATGTATAGAATTATATACTTTCTTTATTAGTTATGTCTTATAAGTCTTTTGCGCAGATGCCATATATGTATGAGCCTCTTGAAAATGGATCTTAAATTATTGGTTCTCTTTAGACACATGACTTCTTTCGTGTACACACATTACACTATACCAGTTGTTGCATACTGGAATCCTGCCAGCTCGCCAAACGCACAAACACTTGCTTCAAACAAACTACACATTCATGACCTCAGAATCAGTATTTTTTTTTGGCTGATTCCCAAATGTTCTCTTTAAATCAGCTCAGACCTTTCAACCATATTCCAACTCAGGAACAAAAATTTCATACAAGACTTCAACCTGATTTAAGGTACAATAACAACTGATACTTTACCACCTGACAGGCAATACACATGCATCTGACATATCAACTAACTTGCATGAACATTCTTTATTTGGTTCCAAAGTTTTTTTTTGTGTGTGTGTGGGTGTGTTTTTCAGTCAAAGATGAAAATCCCAGTAGAGGTTCCATTGAGTTTCTTTGCCTCTTTTGAGGAACGTTTTTACTACAGTTACAGACTTCTTTCCTTGACTTAATGTGGCCTTGCTTAAGGAGCTAGTGGTTTCCCCATGTGTAATTGTGGTTGTACCCACCGTAAATGCTGTCTTTCCCCCTTTCAATTTGGTCTTGCTTCTCGAGACAGCAGTTCGTCCCCATGAGATGGCGTTCTTGCTTCTCAGCAGTTTCATCTTCCCTTTTGTAAAGGAAGTCTTTCTCAACAAAATGGATGCCTTTTCCCCTGATCTGGTTCCAGTTGTTCCTTCCGGGATGTCCGTTGCCTCATTGTCTTCGACTGTCCTCCTCGATTTTGACAACTTGCTCTTCATTCCAGCAGTTGTAGTGCTTTTTGCCATTTAAGTGGTTCGACGTTTGGACATCAGTGCCTTGCCGAAAGAGGTTGTGGTTTTGCCTCTGCTGAAGCTTGCTCTGCCCAGGGAGATGGTAGTCTTGCCTCGTGTGATGGTGGAGTCCCCCATGGACGTTGTGGTCACACCGCGGGTAATGGTAGACTTGCCCATGGTGATGGAGGTCTTGCCACGAGCTATAGAGGAACCACCCAAAGACAGGGCCGTCTTGCCTTCAGTGATGCTGGTGTTCCCCATGAAGGCATGAATGGTGTTGGCTCCAGAGATGCTGCCAGCCCTGTTTCAGTCTCTCTCTTTCTTCTGCACTTTGGTTGCGTAGGAGTCGGTTAGTGCACTCTCTGCATGCCAGAACCCTACAGGTTTTCCTGTGCTATAAAACCTTGTGAGGCTGAGGAGATCCACAGTAGCTGTGCTACAGCTGAAGGCAGCACTAAATAGATCAGGCCATCGCTTTTTCATTGAGTGGGTGGAGAGATGTAGAGTGTGTGGGTGTTTGTTTAGGGTATTCTGTCATTTTCTGACTGTGAAGCTGATCTTATAAAGAAGGGGGGGGAAAAATAGAATGGAAACCAGACAAATGGACAAAGGTCCTCACGCCAACAATAGCATTGCACGATTGGGTAGGGTTACAAGGACTGATTGTGATCACTGTCCTGCTAATAGAGGCAGGGCATTTGAAGAGGTGCATTGTATAGTACACAGGACAATTGGGGTGACCTCAGTTGCCTGCCATGGCACCATTCCCAAAAGCTCCCAGTCCTTCAGTTTGAGAGGAAAACTGCATGTGGATACTATCTTACCTCATTTCTCTTTGAATATATATTTATAATACGAAGGCAATAGGCTGGGATAAATTATTTGACCCCTTCTCCTCTTTGTCTCCCTGTTTGATTCAGGTTTTCAGTAAAGACTCTATTGGAGAAGTACACAGCCGAGCCCATCGACGACTCATCGGAAGAGTTTGTAAACTTTGCCGCGATCTTGGAGCACATACTCAGTCACCGCTTCAAAGGTGAACACCCCTGTCATCTTTTATGTGCAGAGGTGAGTGCATTGGAAAATCAAAGGTCCTAAAAAGTTGTGTTTTTTTTTTTTTTTTTGTCATTTGCTTTTGTATCAGGTCCAGGCAGTTGGTTCAGCTCAGATGGACAGAGGAGTTTCTGGGATTATGTTCGCCTGGCCTGCAGTAAAGTACACAACAACTGCATCAGCAGCATCGAGAACATCGAAAACATCAGTACGTCCAGAGCCAAGGCAAGAATTTTAAATACCTATCCTCACATGATTCCTGGCTCTTCTTACGTTAAATAGTTACAGCAAATTACTATTAAGTGGGCGTAGTGGTTAGCATGTCTGCTTCCGCCCAGCAAGAAGGTCCTGGGCTCGACAAGGGCATTTGTGTGTGGAGTTTGCATATTCTCACCGTGCTTGCATGGGTTTCCTCTGGGTATTCCGGTTTCCTCCCATAGTCCAAATACATGCACATTAGGCTAATTGGCTGTTCCAGATTGCCCCTACGTATGAGTGCATGTGCGCGCGTGTGTGTGTGTTGGCTCTGCAATGGTCTGGTGAGCTGTTTAGTGGGCTGCCTTTCCTTGAGTTAGAGACAGAGAAATTACTATTCAGTAATTCTTTATTTTTATTTTTTTTATTTTTTTTTTATTTTGCTATACTGTATTAATTCCGCACTTCAGCCACTAATGTGGAGGAAGGGAAGGTGTAGCTCACTCCCCCACTGCCACACAATTCAGCACAAGGCGGCACGGTGACGCAGTGGTTAGCACATCTGCCACACAGCAAGAAGGTCTTGGGCTTGGCGAGGGCGTTTCTGAGTAGAGTTTGCATGTTCTCCCCGTGCTTTTGTGGGTTTCCTCTATGTACTCAGGTTTCCTCCAACAGTCCAAAGACATGGACATTTGGCTAATTGGCTGTTCCAAATTGCCCCTAGGTCTGAGTGAGTGTGAATGGTCTGGCAAGCTGTTTAGGGTGTACCCTGCCTTCACCTGAGTTAGGCTCCAGCCTCCCCGTGACCCTAATATGATTCAGCACATGAGTGAAAGAATAATTCAGCAATAAATGTGCCATCAGTCAGATGAGAACGTTGCTGGAGGAATAGTTTATTTTTAATATTAAAATTTTTATCATTTTTGTGTAGGGCCGGGCATGGATCCGCATGGCCCTCATGGAGAAGCGTTTATCTGAATACATCGCTACAGCCTTACGAGATACGCGGACCACAAGGTTAGAACTTTCAAAAAATGCTCTTAATAAAGCTATTATGGAACGCTCTTTATTTATGTGCCCCGGTACATTATTTTTGGGCCTAAACCACTTTATGCAGCTGAGTGTGTACAACAGATACGTGATCTATTGTGTGTGTGCAGGAAGTTTTATGATGATGGTGCCATCATGCTGAGAGAGGAAGCTACAGTCCTGACTGGCATGCTGATTGGACTTAGTGCCATTGACTTCAGGTGAACATAACTCATCTAGAGGAAGCCGTGTATTTTCTCTGTGTTCTGGAGACGATACAGGATGCCATTACTTTTGGTTACTTATGATTATTCTCATATTACACTTGAAATTTGAAACCGATTCAGGGATAGTATGGAGTATTTTACATTTCTTGTTTCATTTATGTCTCATATGTTCATTTCTTTCAGTTTCTGTCTGAAGGGAGAGGTATTGGATGGGAAGACACCTGCTGTCATTGATTATACACCATACTTGAAATTCACCCAGAGGTGAGGGAAGTTAACGTTACCATGCCAACAGTTTTGACTTTCTGCAGAAATGTGTCTGATTTCGCTGTTCTAGTACTCCAGTGAAGCCCGTGTGTAAGCTTATAAATGCTTCTCATTGTTGGATATGTTGCATATTAAAACATTCTTTCATCCATTTGCCAAACCACTTAATCCTACAAGGGTCGGGGTTAGGCTGGAGACTGTCTCAGCTGACTTGACCCGACAGGGCAACCCACACAACCATTCACACAAACACTTTTACCTAGGGGAAATTTGGAACAGCCAACTAGCCTAATGTGCATGTATTTGGACTGTGGGAGGAAACCGGAGTACCCGGAGGAAACCTATGTAAACACAGGGAGAACATGCAGACTACACAAAGAAACGCCCTCTCCGAGTCTGGGAGTCGTCCTGATTTCCGTACACCCGATCTCACTACTTTAGCAAGCAGCAATAAACGGTTACAGTAGGCCACACTTGCACACCTCAAACAGTGAGATTAATGAAATGACTCAAAACAACTGACTAAGTGTGAACAGAACAAGTGAATTAGTGTTAATTGAGATGGTGCGGAGATTCATAATACCACCATAACTTTGGCAAACCAAAATCACCCCTCCACTATATCCATTCGTTATCCATACTGCTTGTGGGTCGGGGTCCTGGGGTAAGCTGGAGCCAATCCCTGCTGACTTCAGGCAGGGTTACACCCTGTATAGGTCGCCAATAAATCACAAAGCCAACACAGACACAAACAACCCTTCACGTACATAATTACACATATGGGCAATTTACAGTAGCCATTTGACCGAATATGCATACCTTTGGATTGTCAGGGGAAACCGGCGCTCCCGGAAAAAACTCATGCACGCATGGGGAGACTCCCCACAGAAACAGCTAACTATTTTAAAAGTTCTATAGTAACTTCATTCATTTCTGTTTGCTAAAATCATCTCCGTTCATTTTGTATCTATTGGGGTATCGGTGCTATAGTCGCACTGTAGCTCTGACTGTTATAGTGATGATGTTGCTCTTTGTAGTTATGACTACCTGAGTGATGAGGAGGACCGGTGCAGCGTGGACAGCAGTGCGAGTGAAGATAGCGTCGCTGAACATCCCTACATCCCTCTAGTTACTGACGAGGAGAGCTGGAGCACCAGGTGTCGCAAGATGGAGCAGAGGTTCAAGATCGTCTACGCTCAGAAGGTGAACGTTACTTACAAATGTGTCAAAGCGTACAGCGCTGATATCTCTAGATTGACTGTATGTTTTGTAATGAATTGGAGTAGCAACAAAGCTCGTAGGGGCAGCATGGTGGCGTAGTGGTTAGTACTTCCACCTCACAGCAAGAAGGTCCAGGGTTTGAGTTCCGAGCTCGGTTTCTGTGTGGAGTTTGTATGTTCTCCCTGTGGTTGCTTGGGTTTCCTCCGGGTACTCTGGTTTACTCCCACAGTCCAAAGACGTGCACATTAGGTTAACTGGCTGTTCCGAACTAGCTGTTGGCTCTGAGATGGACTGGTGAGTTGTTCAGATTGTACCCCACCTCTGTTCAGAGTCGGCTGAGACAGGCTCCAGCCTCGACTCGAGTAGGACTAATCGATTCAGCAAGTGACTAAATGGATGAACAAAGCTTGTATTAGATTTGCCCTCTGGAATACGCATTGCTGTAGACTAGCATATGAGTGGATATAATTTACAATGTATGTATTGGGACTTTTTTAGGGTTATCTGGAAGAACTGGTGCGGCTGCGAGAATCACAGCTGAAGAATGTAGAGACGGAGAATAAGAGACTGACTGCGAAACTGGAGGATCTGCAAATCCAGAGCCAACAGGAGAAGAAAGAGCTCGAGGCCATTATTCTAGAGCTACAAGCACAACTGTACATAGTGACACATACAGTATACACGTGGTTGTGTGCAAAAGCTTGCATCCCGCTGGTTTCATGATTTAAAAATGCATAGAAATTAAAAATGAAATTTAACGGTGGAGGGGCAGTCAGAGTGCATGGTACCTCTGCCCAGCACAAATGGATTATTATAACATATTATAACATATAATGAAATGTCTCCCCCTAGTGGACGTATGAACATTTGGCGCATATTAATGAATGGACATTTTTCAGGATTCTCTTTTTAACATGATCCCATGCACGGATCACCTCCAAATTTTAATGGTTTGTTACTTGTACCATGCCCAAACTTACAAACCAACACATTTGAAAGTAGAGGGGCACTCAGAGAGTGCAAGGTACCTCGACAAGGCACACATGGATTATTATAACTTGGCATAATTACAATGAAATGTCTCCCCCAAGTGGACATCTCATTTTGGCGCATTTCAAAGAATATGAATTTTTCAGGTTTTTAGGATTTTTTTTTTTTCCGACATGATCCCAGCACAGATCACCTCCAAAATTTAATTGTTTCTTACTTATACCACTCCCTACTCTAGAAAAAAAAAAACCCCATCTAAATCCGTGTATAAATTTCTAAGTTATCTAGTGCACAGATAAATAAGCTAACCAACAAACAAACCAACATGGGTGAAAACATTACCTTCTGGAAAAAGGTAATGAGGTAAAATCATCAGAAAAACAGTTTTTGTCATGGCCCTCTTGGTTTCCAGGCCTGTTTTGAATCAGCCTAGCAGATGTTAACATCTGGTAGAGCTCAAACAAAAATGTCTAGAAAGAAGAGGCCAGTACTACAACTGAAAGCATTTAAATGTGCTCAGAAGACAGTTTCAATTCTAAAGTCATTAAAGCTAAATGTTTTGGTATAAATTACATTTCTTTGTCTTCCTCACTTTGTCCTAAGGGTGCACACACATGCGCATTCAGCTGTACTATACAGATGCACACACACACACACACACACACACACACACACACACACACGCAGATCCCATACACAAATGCATCCAGTGCCAAAAAACAAAGAAAAAAAAACAACAACAACAAATGCACCATTGCTTTCTGAGGAATGGAATGTTATACATACCAACCCCTACCCCCACAATCATACGATCCCCCTCTCTCTCTCTCTCTCTCTGTTTCTCTTCCTTGCCTACATCTCGTTCTTTTTATTTGGTGTCCTGCATCTTGAAGGACTGGTGTTATTCCATGTGAACCGGCCCATTTGTCAAAAGACCTGTCAGTCTCCTTGGTGAACCAGTGGCCACCGTCACAGGCTACAAACAATCAAGGGGACGTGAAACTATTCCGCCGGTGAGTATGAGGTGTGTATTGGGTCGCTAATCCAAGCAGCCAAGTTATATATTTATAAAATGTGCTTTTGTCTTTCCAAACTGCTGTTATTTAGGAGAAGTTTTCACAGTTTGAGCCTCTCTGGTGACGTCAGTCTGAACTCCAAAGAGTCCCTGAAGACAGATGGAAAACAAAATGGAGACACTGACTGGTGTGCAGGAGGTAAACACAATTAAACACACACATTGAGTCATGTTTATGTAATGACGGCCATGACCGACCAAAACGCACGAGGCTCTGTGGACCTGCGAGTGGGTGACCGAGAGCAGGTCTGCCAGTTGCACTGTGGGAGAAGAATCCTGTTTCTCGCATGTGATTATGCTTGTTGTTTTTCTTTCCTCTCCTCCCAGTGAAAGACACTACTCCATCTATGCTGGGCTTGTGTGGGTCTTTGGCCTCTTCGCCAAGCTGCAAGTCTCTGGCCAGTCTAAAATCCAGTGAATATTTGGTGAACATCAGCGCCGAGCCCAGTCCTGCCCTTTCCCCTAGCTAGGGCTCATAAGACTTCATCCTTACTAGTGACGAGAAAAACTTGCGCCCCTTCCTCCCCCCTCTTTTCTTCTAACTAGAAATCCATCGTTTCTGTCTTCCACCACTGTGCATCCTCATTTATTCATATTCTCAAATCATCTCATGAATAAGTAATAGTCTATCTGTTCTGGAGAGGCATGACATTCTCGGTTTGTAGCTTCCTTACTGAGAAAATGTTGAATTACAGGCATGGACCACCCACCATAACCCCCCCCAGTTTCTGATCAACGCCATATAATCACCAATCGCTATAATCCTCACGTCCACCGCTCGCCTTCATTACACGATGAGAGAGAATGAATTTGTGCCCGTCTGCATGAGCTCCCCTCTCCATCCTGAACCACTGTACTACACGTATTCGCTGATGTGCTTGTGCCACCTACAGTTATGCCTGATGTCGTGTGTACTGTATGTCGAGGTAACAGCAAACTTAATCTTCTGTGTTTATTTTACGTTTATAAAGCTTGAGGACTTGTGATACTTTGTTTAAACATATGATATATTTTGTTATGTAGTGGAAGTGCTTTTTTTTGTCCATCAATCCGTCTCGACTGACACCCCCACCTCCCCCCCACACTGCATTTTTATCGCTTACTTTTCTGCCTTTCTCCTTTAACAGAGATGTGTTCAGTGAGGTCAGGAATTTAAGGAAACTGTTTTTCTGTGTCAGGAATAAAGCTCAGATTTTAGCTTTATGTACAGGAAGTGTTCATGATGTATTTTCAACAATAAAAGTTCTAGATATATGTAAATCGGGCTGGATTGTTTTTGTTGTGCAGTATTTCTAGAGTGGAAATAAGGAGTCAAAAACAAGGCTTATTTATTTATTTGTTCATTAATTCATTCATGTTTATGTAACCCCTATTGCCAAATCCTGATTATTTTTATCCTAGTGCTGATTAGGTTCCATTGACTTGAGGTGCCCTCTAGTGGACACTACCTGCTAGTTCATGCTACAGTGATTTACCCTGGATGAACACTGGAGCCACGATCTGTTTTATGATTTGACATTGATAGAGTGGAGTAGAGCTTAACAGAGCGTAACAGATTGCAGTGTGCCATCGTAGGGGATCTTGATGAACTTGGAAACACAATTCTTTCAAGTTTCACCTCTTGGATGCACCCTGCCTTCTTTTTTATACCCCAATCGTGCTCCAAGCGTGCTCATAAATCGTGGTGCTTGCGGACATCGTGGCCCAGTATAAATCCAGTGTAAGGTCAGGGTAGGATGTGCTATGCAAGTTCAGGAATAATAATATGCTATTTTAAGGAATGTACAATGTTTATACAAATCCGGAAATTCAGGCATTAAATTTGGAAAATATTCTTCACCCAGGGGAGCACGGTGGCGTAGAGGTTAGCAGTCCTGCCTCACATCAAGAAGCTCTTGGGTTTGACCCTAGTAGGACAAATTGGTTCGGCAAATGGATGGTTCACCCAATGTTAAACACATTTAATGATTTATATGTTGTATGGGCCCCAGTGCAGCTAACTGGGTTATCAAATGCCGGCCATGTCTCTCACTGTCTATGGTGAGAGGAATGTAAAAGAACC
>JBCNYH010000003.1:14643768-14681430 GCA_039654325.1 Tandanus tandanus
GTGACAGGGAAGTGAGCGTATGCCATCCCTCCTTCCCGTGAGAGCTCGGCCAATTAGCTCCCATGGACTCCCGGTCATGGATGGATTCGAACTTGCGATCTGCGGGTTGATAGTCGTGCACCTTGTCGATGCGCCACTCGGGAGCCCTTATATATATAATTTCCAGCAATATTGAAATGCAAGACGTTTTCGGACGTGGTGAACTGTCTGATTTTATAACAAGTTTTCTGTTTTTTTGTTTGTTATTGCTTTTCCTCCCCTGAACTCAGGATGTAATGATACAAAATAAAAATATTAATAGCCCTCAAATGCATTACAACAAAAGTAACAACTCTTGTTTAAGGAGTAGAAAGTACAGATATTAATGGAGTAAAAGAAAAAAAGTAGATCTAAAGTCCGAAAAGTAATAATATTTAAGTGAAGTGCAGAAGCGCGAAAAATTTACTTAAAAGTGAAATGAAAGCAAGCCTTCCAAACTCTCCTGTTTCACATGAACATATGCATAGTTTCATAATTGGGTGGTTTTTACTTGCAGTTTTCGAAGTTGCAACTTGGCAAGTTTGGGGGAAAAATGCTGTTTCAGTCTCTCGAGTGTGTGATGTCAGGAGAATAGGACGCGAATCTGTCAGCAGAAACATGAGATGTTATTTTTTCGCATTACAGAACATTGATCGGATTTATTCTCTAAACAAAAAAAAGGTTAATGAAATATATAATAGATCCCACAGAAACCGACAAACTATGCATGCAAGCTTTTATTTCGTTTGGGTTTAAAAAGATTTTTAAGTACTGTCCTCAAGTAATGACTAGCGCTAGATTACGTTACTTTACCTGAATGACGTGTTTAAGCTAGTACTGCTAATAACATTACTACTGTCATCACATTAGTTACTGTGGAGAAAGTTTAATTTAAAAGCTTACATCATCTGAATCTTCAGACACACGCAATGCTCGGTGTAACCTGAAGACGAAGTTGAACTTCTACTTATCTAAACATAAGATTCAGCTAATTGGTGGCTTGCTAAACTGAATGAATAACTCACTAGGACCAAGCGCGCCCTCATGGACTGTGGACAGACAAACACACACAATTCCTGCCGAACAAAAATCGGCGCGTCACAGCACCTTCCTAGCAGCTCACATGAAAGGTAACAAGTAAACACACTTTGTTACTGTTCACCCCTGATGAGTGAGCGCGTTAATATAAACCTGGGATTTGTTTTGGATTCATCAACACCTTGGGTATCATCCTGAATCGAACATTCAGAACTCAAACTCAACTTTATTGTCAATTATCCACATACAGGACATGGAGTAGAGCGAAATGTCATTCCGTGTGAGCTCCAGGTGCCAGAGACAAAACAGTAACAACAGTCATGATAAATAATCAAGTATAAACTAAACAATCATTATAAGGATAACAAAAAGATAGTACAAGACTTACAAGGACGTGGGTTTGTAGAGCAGCAGGGTAAAGATTGTGGAGAAAAGGGTACTGAGATAGTTAGAGTGGTGCAAAACACAAAAGTAAGATGCAGGTGCAATATTTTAGTCTAATGTAAAGTGCAGATACAGGATGGATCGAATTGAAACCGCATAGTCCAGTGTGAGTTGTGTAGGGTGCTGGTCCAGTGTTAAGTCCACCAAATTTTGTGCTCTAGTATAAAAGTACATTATTTTCAGAGGTCAGCGTGGTGTCTTTAGGTGTGCTAGTTCACGCTAATTAGTAATATGTAACCCTAACAAGACAAAGTAATGTGAGGATTTCTGTTACTAAACAAGTTATGACAACATGTCAGTCCAGACACGATGTTTTAAAGCTAGAATAAATGAGAAGACAGATCTGTGGCGTGTCGAGGAGTGCAGGCGAGTGCAGTGGTTTCCTCTCACCGTGCCTCCTCCTGCATGCACTTGAGTTTCTAGCATGCAGCGGGCTTTTGTTCATTTTTTTTTTCTCTAGAATCGTCCTTGCAGAATCGGAGTGCACAAAGTTTTGCTCAGCCATTTGACTGAGACCGTCATTTTTTTTAATTTTTTTTTATGAAGATTAAAATGTTGTTACGGGCATTTTCACAGTCTCTTAGAGCAATCAGTCCCAAAGGGGTCAAAAATAAAGCTTTTTAATTTGATAGTTTTTGAAGTAGTAATTTTCTTAAATGTTCAAGGTTATAAAAACTTTTTACATTTTGGCTGTAATGTTATTTTCTTGGAAGTTTATGGCCTTTGAAAGTATGCGTGTCCAAAACCATGAAATTTCTTTTACAACTATTATTGTCAATAGTAGTAAGATTTCAAAGTTAAAACCAGTTAAATTTTTTAAATTAAATTGTAATCACATAATAATAATACAATATTAAAATGTCTGAACTATTGCAAGTAAAGTTCGCCTGGAGTTTGAGAACTACAAAAAAATTATTTCGGTGTGGACACTTTTGTACGCACATATATTCACATTCTTGTGTAATCAGCATTTGTATCTGGTTCAGATATGTTTTGCTCCAAAGTTACATACCTAGATGTACTGTATAAAAAGTGCGTCTGTTTGAAAAAAGATACGTTTCTTATTATCACAAGAGATAGAAAAGTCGGAGTGGACATTTTGGACGGACATTTCCTTGTATGTATTCAGATCCGCCCTGTGCGGAACAAATCGGTGATATTGCCACCAATGCAGGATTTAATTAAACGACATGTGCTTATCTAATTTTGAATGGAAAAAATTATATGACAAACATCCTCCTTTGAAAATGATTTCAGTCGAATCCTGAGAATTTTTCAAGTGGGAAACTCAAATTTGTCCAAAATTTAACTTTTTGTATATTTTCAAAACAAGCTGATACTTATTGTTTATAATTTTTTTATTTGAAGGTACAACATACTACTGTGTATTTATTCATATATAAAATTTACATAATATGCACAGATTTTGGAACAATAACCCTCATGTTGTGTTCCCAGTGCTCTAGAATACTGTGAAAAGGCTCTTACGTTTTTTCATACATATTGAATAGAATTATAATTTATTAAAAAAAAAAAAAAGTGATGCTGACTTTAGTTTTTGGTTATACCCACACATCATCTGCCACTCAAAAAAACCCAGATCTCACACATTCAGCTGGGTTGATTTGGGTTTGTAATGCTTGTAAAGCACCGAACAACCCGAGGCTTATGGGATTGGCCAGGCTTTGGGAATGTTCAGATTGTTTCCCATGCTTGTGAAATTGCTGTGTAAAAGATAACTTGGATAAAGGCTTTCATAAACGTGGTCCTCAGGGCCATTGTGTCAAATCTCACCATGTGCTGTGCTAAAAGAAACATTCCTCCTATCGCCACGAGGCAGGCCGTTTGATTTATGAGGCTGGAAGTTTGCTTATACACCAGAGCCCTGTGCTTTTTGTGGCTTAGAGATGATCGTGGAGAGATTTCAGCTTGGAGAGGCAGCCATGTTGTTTTTAGTGAACGGCCACACAGAAATTGCGACGTCCTTGTTATGCTTTCGTTCATTACAAACATGATTTGTGTTAAAGGAGTCGTGTCATGATTTATACCCAAATTTAGTCATCTGCATATGCCACACATGTCCAAAATACTTATCTAAAATAGACTTTCAGCTTTTTGAGCTCAATACAGAGCGCATGGAAACGGAGTGCATGGAATCCTGTGCTGCAGAACAGTTCATGTCTAGTATCCTTCTTAAACCAAATTTCCACCTATATGAATGATTATATCTTGTATGGTAACACCATTCGTGAATTAGTGTTACTTTTGTAATTGTTTCTGTACAGTTAAGCCAGTACCAGTTAGGGCTGGACAATATATGGATCAATTGTTGTATCACGATTTGTAAGCCTCGATCAATCAGAGATGACCATGGGAGAAGCAACCTATGTCCTTCTTGTGCAGCATTTTGCATTCTGTGTCCTTCTTGGGCAGCATTTTTGGTGGGCCCAACAGTGGTGATTGTGGGGATTGATCCCATGACCTTCGGACCAGAAACCCATCACCTTAACCAGTAAGCCACAACTGCCCTGGTGGCAGTATTGCAATGTGTTTTCTGCTAGCCCTCTTGTCTGCTGCAGCGTCCATTAGCTTCTGCTCCCCTGATTGGAGTTGTTGGTGCAAGGTATCACTCCATGCTGTGTGGTCAGCTGCCAGGCCCCCCCCCAGGACTCAGTGTCAGAGTCAAAGGTTTTCATGTCTCCCTTGCAGAAATCCTTATATCGCAGCTGGGGACAGCCCACCACTCTCCGTAGAGAAGGTCTTTGGGGATGCGTCCATTCTCCATGCGGTGAACATGACCCAGCCAGCGTAGTCTGCACTGCCTGAACAGGGAGAAGAGACAGAACCTCAGCGTTGGTCTCTCTATCATGTCATGAGATATCCAGGATCTGACGTAGACTTCGCGACTATTCATATCGTCCGATAACTGAATAGTGTTGTGATTTAGCTGAAATGTCACCTTTCCTTGAGAAATGGACAATGTTATTTTTAGGTCATATCACCCAGCAGCCCAAGCCACAGTTACATATATGTTGTGATATATATGTGATCAATGTCAGTAAACCAAAAATAACCTTATTGTATTCTCACATTTCGCTTAGGAGTACAGCAGAACCTTTAAGCTTGACAGAAACAATTATTTGATTTTTATTTTGAAACCAACTGGTATGGGGAAAAAGTAGATCTAAATATCACAAGATTTTTCCCCCTATATCGCCCAGCCCTAGTGCTAGTTCTTGTGTAATTTTTGTTATTTCACTCATGAATTCTTCCAAATTCTCAACCCAAAACACAAGATCTGATGACAAATGAGACTCGAAATGTTTTGTTTGGATTCGTGCACTAAACCCACCTTCTTATTACCCCTAATCCCCCCTCGAAAAGGTCCCTCTGCCATGCAGTTCTCCCAGATACTGCTGCTCTGTTTATAGCCGCTGGCCTGTGGTCCTGGTCTCCTTATTTTTTCATTAAGGTTTGTGTTGGTGTTGAAAGGAGGGGTTGAGTCTAAATTTAAAACAAGTGCTCGACAAGAAAGGTGTTTGGCCCATGACATTCTCCTGCATGTCCCACCCCCGGCCTCCAGACCCACCTATAAGCGCGAATGCAACGTTAGTAACGAGTGACCCCCTTTGTCACACTTGACATTTATCGATCACTGACGACAGCGTGTCATGACCTCATTGTGGAACGATGTGAAACATTCCTGCTCCTATATCAGAGAACGAGAGAAGCTGAGAAAGAGAGGGGGTCCATGCAGCAAACTCGTAGATATCGTCTTCAGCCACTGACGCACACTCGCACCCAGAGGAAGCGTGATGCAGCTGTTGCATGGTGACACTCATGCCGGTAAAGCTAAACGGTTGCGACGCTAAAGGCTTTCCGCGATACTCACAGCCTACCACTTCCTCTCAGCCTGTGGGTACACAAACCAAGGGCCCAAGGTGTCATGGCGGTATGTGTGTGTGTGTGTGTGTGTGTGTGTGTGTGTGTGTAGATATACTCATGTGCATGCTGGAGTGTATCAAAAGCTCAAGTTTGCTGTTTCATCCGTGAGGATGATCCACCACACAGGTATGGAGTATGAGAGAGAAATGGGACAGTAGGTGTACTCGAGGTCATGTATGTAGGCTTTTTGTCTTAATTTCCCTGTTAGCATTCGCACAGCTGTGTGAGTGTGTCACAGGTGCATAGCAGGTGTGTTGTTTATTCTTTATATGATATTCAAATGGAGTCAGTGAGGTAAGGAGACCACTTTCACTTCCATCCAAAACTGACGGATGCTGTAACACGATCTGGTGCATCGCAAGGCAACACACGATACACAATAACAGCAGGATTAGTTGTGTACAGTATTCGGCAACCTGCCGTGTTTGTGTGGAAGACGGACGCATTTGCATGATCTGTTTAAGAATCTGATTAGTATGCCATGTGGGTCACATATGGTTGACCATGTGTGATAAACACTTTCTCTCGTTATCTGTTAACCGTTTTTGTTCTTTTTAGACCCCCAGTTCATGGACCGAGGAGACACGAGGGAGAAGAGGTGGAGTGGGACACAAACGCTCGGCATCATGGGGCAGCGCCGAGCACCTCAGAGAGGTCAGTGCTTTGTAACGGAGGAAAATCAATTTAAATTTGATATTTATATACCGTGGACATCTTGGACTGAAAGATGTTCATTATTTCAGGAAAAACAAAATTGGGAAACATGTTGAATAAGTATTCGCACCCCTCAAATAAAACATCTTGGGGGCAGCCGTGTGGCGGAGGGGGTGTAAGCTGCACCTTCCCTTCCTCCACCTTCACGGCTGAAGTGCCCTTGAGCAAGGCACCTGACCCCTAACTGCTCTCCGGGCGTTGCTGTGTGTGGCAGCCCACTGCTCCGAGTGTGTGTGCACTCACTGTTTGTTTATGTGTGTGCTCACTTTGGGTGGGCGAAATGCAGAGGCAATAATTTCCCTTACGGAATTAATACAGTTTAGCAAAATTTAAGCAGCACACAGACTTACAAGTTTACTACCTTACATTGTTACAAGGGTTTTTCTTTTCATGTTTAACTTGGCTAGGAAAATCTACAGTAGGTTATAAATAGCAGACTCCCATCAGGTGTCCTGCAGCGTCACACTGGGTATCGTCTGAGCAACAAGTCCAAGGTGTTGTCAGGAGATCAGGGAGAGAATTACATTGCAGCTGGTTTGATTTTTCATGGAGGTGTGAATACTTTCACTGTATCTGCTTAAATCTGTGTTAACACCAGCCTTCATTTTGAGTAAAATTTTCAATTCAGCTTTAGTCACATTTGAGTCTTGTTTTGATTTAGTCAAGATTAAAACTCAGTCTAATATTAGTCAATGTCTGAGTCATAATTTTCTCAGACACTTTCATAGATTCTGCTGAAGGAGATTTTTCCCTGGCTATACAAATTCCCTTTAAAGAGACGGATGGTGTTTGGTGTAGGTTTGCTTCTTCTTTTTATTTAATAATTTGCTCAACTTTAGAATAAGAGCTTAGATCTAATACTTAATCTTATTGCGACTGTAGTTACGAGTTAATTCCACATCCATCTGTCATTTTGCCTGTATAGAATATTCCCCCAGTCTAATTTTGTAATGGTATGTTCTATTTGTGGGGCTGGTGGTGAAGTGGTTAGGGTGCTGGGCTCATGACTGAGAAGTCGTGTGTTTGAGGCACCCTTGTGGTTAAGACCTTGCCCAGGTCTTACCCCACGATGTAGGTTGGTGAGAAAGTCTCTGATCCAGGAACGCAGTGAAGCTGACAGTCCCAGGTTGTAGAGCTTCAGAACTTGAGCTGAAGTCCATGAATAGCATCCTGACATAAGTGTTAGGGTGCTCAAGGTGGGTCATGGCTGTGTGCAGTGCTAGCGAGAGAGCATCCTCCATACAGCGGTTCTCCCTGTAGGCGAACTGAAGGCAGTCCAGGCCAGTGGGGATAACGTCCATGATGTGGTTGAGGATCCTCTCGAAGCACTTCATGATTACCGGGGTCAGGGCAACCCGGCGATAATCGTTGAGGCAGGTAGCGGCTGATTTTTTTTGGGCACAGGCACAATGGTGGAGGACTTGAGGGAGACCGGGATTGACAGGGACCAGACGCTTGGATGTTTCTCTGCAACATCAGTTGCTCAAACTTGTGCCTATCCCGAGGAAAGTGCTGGCTTGACAGACTTAGGGCAACATTTTGTGAGTAATTGTACATATTATAATTACGCCCCCTCCAATTTAGCATATAGTGTTGCCCTGTTCCATCCTTCCGTCAGTCTGTCGTAACGTTTCCTGATGTACATCACCTATAAATTCCAAACTTGGTGTATGAATACATCTGTGGATGGCAGAGTGTCATGTACCTGTTTGAGGTCCCTGTCACCTTCACCTTGACCTTTGACCACCAACAATGTTTGTTGTGAACATGTCTCTTGATATGCAACACCTGTGAATAGCAAACTTGATGTGTGAACCCATCAGGGCATGGTGGAATGCCTCGTACCTGTTTCATATTTCTGTCACCTTGACCTTGACCTTTGATCTCCAACAGAAAAAATTCTGGTCAGGAGCATATTTCCAGATACAACACCTATTAATGCTAATAATCTTTGAATTATGAGGGAAGAACAGTCAAGCTGTGTATATAGAGAGATTTGGATGGACTTCAACTTTGAAAGAGTAATAATGTCTGATCAATATTTTTTTAAAGGATTTTATTCTAATTTAATACACTGGAACTACAGAACCGTTCATATAATATTTGAATGATGTTAGCCCTTATCTTACTTTAGCTTACCATGGACATATTCTAGTTTTATTTCTGTTATGTCTCCAAAACGTTTGTGGCTTTTATTAAAGAAATATGATCACTGTCTAATTGAGATTTTCTGTTTAGTGCATTTTTGAGTTGAGTATTTCAGTAAAGTATGATCAAGTGAAATAAAGAGTTAGCAGGTCATAGTGGCTTTGGGGGCAACAAATCCAGAAATTTACATGGCAAACATTTTTATATACTCTAGACAAAAGAAAGAAACATCTCCAGACCCACAAAGCCTGTCTCTGCCAACCAAACCATTTCAGATCTCAGATTACTAGTGTTCTGATGAACTGTATATTTGTGACCCATCACCACAAAATAAGTCTTTATTTATCAGAATGACTTTTTCGAGCAAATTTAATTTGTAAATAAATCCATTTTAAAATTGTTCGGGTCATTTTAAAGCCGAGAGTGTCCTCAATTTATATATGTGCATACCTAAAAACGTCCGTTTGGTGCGTTAAGACTCATTTTGTGGTGATGAGGTGAATTTGCATTTGAATTGGAATTAAAAAAAAGGTTTAAAGATAACTTGAGCACCTTAAAGTTCTTTTTTTTTTTTTTATGGAGTGTAGCATGTTTGCCCTGGCATGTCTGTTATTTCTGATATCTACTCTCTCGTATTTCTCTGTGACAGGTTGCTAAACTCAGACACTCACTACAAAAACGCTCCAGACACGCGCCTCCTCCCGCCGGCTACGAGCGCCTTCATCAGCCCTCAGCTACTATCCATACGCACATGCCTGGAGCCACACAGGTACAACCCTACCTTCAGAATGTACACAGCTGCGCATGCATGCCTGTTGTTGAGGTGGGGGTGGAGGGTGGATATAGGCATCGTGTGGGTTTGTAAGTGTTATGATGTTCAGCTAAAACGTTTCACATTCATCTAGCAACAAAGATGTAAATAGAACTGGTTTTATTTTAGGACATGGTGTCACTGCGCTCATGTGATTGACACTATGTACACACATGCATACAGATTCATACACACACGGACAGTGAACACTCATACGTAACACTACCCTGCCGATATCAGTATTACTGGTGCACTTTGTGTTAAAAGTATTTTAGTAGTGCAATAGTCACATGATTTTATATCGTCATATTGCCAAACGGTGCATGGGTTTTTGTTTTTACTCCAAACTTGTGTTTACATACTTCATTGTTTTCCAGTGTGTAAACAGTCTCCCCTTACAGACCGTACAAAGCAGTTTAAATCTTAAAACTTTAAATACTGGAAAGCAAATCATACAGTACACGTCCACGTTTTCCACAAAGTTGGTGGAGGCAATTAGGGGGAAGCAGAAAAGGAGGCTTTTTAGTGCTTAAAGGATTATAAAGTGACAGACTGCTCCTTTAATTACTTTTCATGACTTCCGTAATGGTGGTTTATTTACTCACTGAGATATTTTGTTGGTTCTGTGCTTTGTGTGTGTGTGTGTGTGTGTGTGTGTGTGTAGACCATCCCTCTATTGCCCTTAAGCAGGCTGGCTCCCAGATTGCGGCGCAGTGTTGAGGGGCTTAACCTGGAGCTGGAGGGAGTCTTTGTGTCCGAAACAGCTGAACAGCAGCACAAGGTCAAACATTGTGGACGCATGATTAAGCATCAGCCCTGTTTATCTCTCACATTATACATACATTCATACATAACCTTGAAATTGCTGTAAACTGTATTAGTGTTTCAGAGGTATCTGTTTAATATGAAGGTACTTGGTGTACAACTAATAAAAAGAGGGGGGTGGGTACAATCTTATCTGAACTGGTCTGGTGTGGGTGCAGACTTTTATTCCATCCATGGAGGAGTCACACCTTCCTGCCGATCTTCACTTTCAAACAGGTGGAAGGTGTGGCTCCTAATCAGTTGGAATGAAAAGCTACACCCACACTGGCACTTTGAGCAAAGGCGCCTTTAAAAATGATGAAATTGAATGTTTCTACAGTTTAAAACAATTGCAAAAAGGGGCGGTACGGTGGCATAGTGGTTAGCACGTCCATCTCACAGAAAGAAGGTCCTGGGTTCAGGTCCCATGAGTTGAGTTTGCATGTTCTCCCTGTGCTGGCTTGGGTACATGCTCCAATTTGACCGTAGGTGCAAGTTTTCAATGGTTGTGTATGTGTGATGGGCCGTGATGGTCTGGCGAGCTGTTCAGGGTGTACCCTGCTGTTGCCCAGTGTCGGCTGAGATAGGCTTCAGCCTACCCGCGACTTCTACAAATGAGAACGATGAGTCTCATAAAGAGCAGAGAGCAGTACGAAATGAAACACGGTTAATGTTTCCTGTTGGTCCAAAAAATATCTGCTATTTATACTAAACCAACTGTAGATCTTCTTACCCAGTGTAAAGTAACAAACATTTAGTCCCTGAGCTGCCTTTCGATTTTCATTCAAGAGGTGTGAATACTTAGGCAACATTTATTTATTTATTCATTCATTCATTCATCTTCTTCTGCTTCTTCCGGTGTCGGGTCGTGGGGGCAGCAGACTAAGAAGTGAGGTCCAGACGTCCCTTTCCCCAGCCACTTCCTCCAGCTCTTCCGGGGGGACGCCAAGGCGTTCCCAGACCAGCCGAGAGACGTAGTCCCTCCAGCGTGTTCTGGGTTGGCCCAGTTTCTGTGTGGAGTTTACATGTTCTCCCCACGCTTGCATGGGTTTCCTCCAGAAACTCTGGTTTCCTCCTACAGTCCAAAGACATGCACATTAGGCGAGCTGGATATTCTCAAACGCCCCTAGTTGTGTACATGAGTGTGTGTGTGTTGGCCCTGCGAGGAACTGATGAGCTGTTCAGGGTATACCCCGCCTTTGCTCAGAGACAGCAGGGATTGGCTCCAGCCTCCCCACAACCCTAATTAAGGATAAAGCAGTTTGGAAAATGAAATGAAAACAAAAACATCAATCAATGCAAGATGTCACCAGAATGCAAAACTATTTATTTTTAGAACAACTTTATTAAACCATAACAGTGAAAATATCGTGTGTGTGTGTTTACAGATTCTAGATGTGCCAGATGGTCACAGAGCACCTGTTCCTGTGCAGAGGTGCAGCAGTGGCTCACAGAGTGACCTTTCGCCAGGTCTCCTCTCTCCCTCCCAGTCACCCTGCCCTGTAGAAGAGATCGGTACGTCCACTGAGGGCTATTTCAAATAATTATATAGATTATTGAAGTGGAACAGACTTCTAAATGTGTCATTTTTTGTTTAATACAGAGATATTTGTGGAAAAACTTGATTTGCGAAAGTGTTGCGTATTATCAGATACGTTTATGATGCACTGATGTGTCTGACATGCAAATTAATTAGTGCTCGATGTTGTAGCTGGAAATGTTAAACTGCATAACCAGCTTGTTAGGCAAACCTTTAGGTTAGGTGTGCACCATATAGTTAATTTTTGTTTGTCATAACTTATACTGTAGGTAATATTCATAGTTTACTGTTTTAATATACATTTCCTGACCCTACTAGTGGGGGAACGTGGGGTTAAGCTTACAGGAACAAGAGGGTGGATCTAATTTGCATATTCATACACTTTTAAGATGTACAGGCATTTGTATTGAGGTTAAATGTATTTTCTTGGATGTTTAACAAAACACTTTATGAATCAGGTCGTTCTGAATGATTTTAAATGCACTGCTTTAGGACAGTTTAACAAACAGTACTCTTGTACTCTCCCTGCATTAGGCATGGTAGTGACTGGGCCAGTGGACCCCTCTCCATCACCTCCTTTATATGTGATTGACGCCCCATCGTCGTCCCCCCTCCCCAACAAGACCTACGCCTTCCAGAGAGAGCCTCCAGAAGGATGTGAGAGGGTGCGCGTGTGGGAGGAAGCCTAGTGAGTGAATCTCTCTCGTTCTGACCTTTCACAAGCGTGCCCAAGTCGTTATGCTTATATAAATATGTGCATGGAGTGTGTAAAATCCCATTCTGAATTTGTCAGTGAAAAGGTGGATTCAGAAACATAATGAACTTCTATTAGAGGCTTCTGCTTGACTTCAAGGCCCATTTTGTCACTCCTCCTTTTGTACTCCTGCTCTGCCACCTTCCTCTGCAGCTGCAACAAATCCATGGCAACCACACTGTTAGACAGGTGCATCGGACATAAAGGACGAAATGCATAAAAACCCACTCTTTTTAAGCCAACAGAAGCGAATGATTCCTTCAAACCAATCGAAAACAGACACAGAACGTGCAACACTGCGTCAAAGCATCGCGGTCAGTTTAAGTCGTGCGTACTCGAGCTACGCAGCACCCCAATCAAGTGCGACAAATTTTTATGTATTAATCCATATTCACACTGGTGACTGGAGCCGCTTGATCCACTGCGCCACCGTGCCTCCCACTGGAGAAGTTGTACTGGTTAAATAACGTTTTCACAATAACAGTCCCTCTGGAAATCATGGAATGGTGAGGCAACAATATCACTGAAGTTTCTATGAAAGGTTTAATAACTAGGCGAAATCTTTGGAAATTAGGATTCTGAGACCTACCGTGTATAAAGAAATGGATATTATTAATATTGTGCTTTGCACAGGAGGGCGGCACGGTGGTGTAATGGTTACATGTCCGCCTCAGAGCAAGAATGTCCTGGGTTCGAGTCCTGGGCTCGGGCGTTTCTGTGTGGTGTTTGCTTGTTCTCCCTGTGCTTGCGTGGGTTTCCTCAGGGTACTCCGGTTTCCTCTAACATTCAGGATGATTGTAACGTGACTGAGTTACACACTACATAACGCTGTGATCTCGAACTCGCCTTAGTTTGTTTGCTTTTTTTTTTTTATAAAGTAATATTAACTTGTTAGAATTACACTGTATGCATTCATTGTTCTGCTTAATCCTGCCCTGTGATCGTTGTAGTTACAGGGCCTGTCGCAGTAATATGAGGAATATGATCTAAGGTAATGAGGCCCCACACCCCTAATGTGTGCAATTTATAGTTACTGTTTTACCTATTGGAATGGTGGGATGTTTTTGGAGGCAGGAGGAAACTGGAAAATCTAGGCGAAATGCACATGGAGATGAAATACCATGCAGAGAGTAACCTGTCGAAATTGTCAGGTGGAAAATCTACTCACCAGGCCACCATGGAGTCGTTGAATGCAAAGATTTCATTTCGCCAGAGGAAAACGTTGTTGCGAGTATGAGAGCAGATATTACAGAAAAGGTGCAGGGATATTACAAAAGCCAAGCAGAGGAGATGTAAAGAGGCAGTTGTGAAGGCAAACAGTAGGCATACATACAAGTTTCTAAAGAATATGTGGATATAAAGAAATATAAAGATAGATCATGTCAGATCTATTTTTTTTTTTGGAGTAGAATACAGCTACTAAATCCTACTAAAACAACAAAGTCCAATTGAAAGACAAATAGAAACGTGATCGAAAAAGAAAAAATACTAGCAGTGAACTGCTTGCACAAGTGTGCACACCCTTTTATATTTGGGCATGTAGAGTCATGTTAAAAAAATAAGTACGCCCCATGGTTTTTGTTGATTATTTTTTTTTTCTTTCAACTTTTTTTGGAACAAGCAAACATTTCGCTCTTTTTAATACAGCACCAACAGATAAAGGTGCTATTTGTTCACAAACAAAAGGAAAACTAGAAGGGCACTGGAATTATGGATTATGGTGACATGCATTCATTAACCTGAAAAATTCGGCAGGTTTTTATAACTTGGCATAGTTATAATGAAGTGTCTCCCCCTAGTGGATGTCCGCTGAATATTTTGTGCCATGTTATACAATAGGGATTTTTCTGGCTTTTTTAAAAAACATTATTCCATGCAAAGATCACCTCCAAAATGTAGTGGTTTGTTACTTGTACCACTTTCTACTATGGGAAAAAGAAAAAAATCATCCAAACCCATGCATAACTGAGTTATAATCATTTATTCAAAACAATATAAATAGATGACTTCTTTTGTAAAGAATATGTGCACACCTAGCCTCAGAAACAGTCATTCAGCAGAAATTATTTCTCATAGGCGTTTATCAGTCAGGGTCGCAGGGGAAACTGGAGCCAATCCCTGCTGACTTTAGGTGAGGAGGCGGGGTTACGCACTGAACAGGTTGCCAGTTCATTCCCGGGATAACACAGATATAGCCACTATGCACACTCACATTCACACCTGTGAGTAATTTAGAGCAGCCAGTTAACCTAATCTGTATGTCTTTGGACTTTTAGAGGAAACTGAAGTACCCGGATGAAACCCATGGCAGCACAGAGTAAACAAAACTCCACACAGAAAGGTCCCAGTTGGGGAGCTCTATATCAACTTTCATATCAACTTTTTAAAATAACAGCTTTCATTGGCTGTATTTGTTTTTCCACATGACTGCAACTGTACTTAAAATCAACCAATCACATTCAACTTCATGTTCAGTAGTAATTATTGTAAACTCCAGTCATCACCTAAAGTGTTTGTTTCACCCTATATAACCTCCACTTTTTCCTTTGCCCCCTCTTTAGTACTCCTTGCCACGGTGATTCCCCGGCTCAGCCTTCCTGCCCCGACCCCAACAAAGTGAACTTCACTCCACACGGAGGCTCAGCCTTCTGCCCTGTCAGTCTTCTGAAGCCCCTTCTCCCTTCCATGGACTTGCTGTTTCGTGGCCTGTCAGTCTCACCTGTGACTGGCTGCTCAAGCCCAAACCCCGCTCCCTGTCCTACAACAGTACATCCAGTGAGTGGATACCTGAGTGTGCCCCTCCCAGACTCTACAACCTCCTCCGTTTAAAAGATGGGAGATTCGAGATGGCAAAAAAGGAGGACATTATAAACAAGAGAGCAGTGGACTGAGGTTTTGTGCCGTCTCATCATAGAACTGACCAAGTAATAACTTAGCAGTAGTCGTAGCAAGCAGTACGTGTTTACTTTTGGACTCAATCAGGAAATAAAGCAAGAACGGGAAGAACAGTCTCTCATCTAAAGGCAGTATGAAGATTTCGATCACACTCAGGACAAACCCTTTCATAAATTTCATTTATGAACTAACTCTCAGACCTAATGTGGATGAAATGCTGAATATTTTCTGTTTTCTCTTGCTTGAAATAATGGCTTGTTTCATTAAGCTGATTTTAACAAGGCTTAGTGGAGTTTGATCCTGCACTTATAGAGATATACAGAGACTCCTAGTGATGTCAGCTTTAATTCAAAGCATAAGACCTTTAGCCCCACATACTAACATTTCTAACCCAGATTGTCATTTTACTCCACTCGGCCATTTTGGCCTTGTCTGTGGAGTGGACATCTTTAAAAATATCCCCTCCATGGGTTCCTTTATTTCAGTGTACTAAATTTGCTTTACATCCCAGAGCTGACAGTCATGTTATTTATTATTCAGAGTCACCCTTGACCTTTTTCAGCTTCAACAATGGTACACGTGTCCTTTTGTTTCATAGGTCTCATAACAAACATGCCAACAGAAAGCTGTGTGGAGTTGACCCAGTTTGGTTTATGTTCTTTAAATGATGTTGAAATCTGTTTATTGAGTATTCACATGGATTTCTGAGGAATTAAACAAACAAAAAAACCCCTTCCACATACGGGAGTATCATCACATGGACGTCTTTGATATTATTCAGAAAGATCTGCCATGCCTGGATTTGAATTAAAAGCTTTGTATGTAGTATTCACCCGAGAAGACGGAATACTTTCAATCAAACTTGAAAGTAGGAAAAAAGGCACTGATTTTTTTTTCATAATATCTTGAATTTTTTTTTAACTGTATTTTTGATATTCAGAAAGAATATTTTCTTTAGTTTGTCTATTTTCCATGTATGAAAAAAAGACTGAACTCTTGTGCATTTATTAAAATTAATATCTACATTAGAATGTAGGACGTACAAGTGTGTTTATATTATAGCACTAAACACGGTCAGTGGAAATTCAACTGTGTGTTCTTTATAAAGTATGTTCCAGTCGTTTGTTTGTTTTGTCCTGGATTTCATCGAACTCGCATGTTCTTGTTACCAATCTTGCAGGTCGATGCGTTGGAAAAGTTCACTCTGATGTATAGAAAGCTTTAGGACGTAAAAACGTGTTTTGGTTATTGCAAATGTGGTGTTACATATAAATCACTAAACCTATATGGAATAATTTAATGTCACCGTACAGCTGCGTGTGTGTTTCACACAAAGTAGCAGTGTAAATGTCTATTGTACTTTATAGATTTTTGTTTCATACACAAGTAGTGCTATTTTGTACCTAGATGTTATTTTTTACAGCCTCCCAGATTCTCAGGGTAGTTTTGTTCAGATTCAGTTCAGTTGATTTCAGCTCAGATGATGTGCCTGGTGAAATCATTTCCCTGTTATAGAAAAGGCCAATGAGTGGTGATCAGGGTGTTCTGTTCAAAGTTTTCTTTGGATTTTTATTTTTGTTCCCTGACAAGGTGTTTTGTAAAATTGCATCTTGGGTTCACAGTTTTTTCCTTTTATTTGTTATTATTTGTGACCTGTAGTAAATCAACAATGTATTTTCTTCTTAGACTGGGCTGCTGCAAAAAAAAAAAAAAAAAAAAAAAATCGGCCTGTCCTATTTTCTGTTTATGCCGTTGTTGAATGACCTGAAAGAGTAAAAAAAAAAAACAGTAATGCAAAATGGTTCTTTTTTTCCCCCCCATAGAATAATTCTAATACACACTTTAAATAAGAACCCCTCTCTCTGCAATAATTATTTACTTGGGATGCAAATCAGTTTTCCAGACACGTGTGGTTTTTGCTTTGGGTGTTTTTTTAGCCACGCCCTTTTCATAATCCAAGATCCGCTATTCGCCAGAGCAAGTGTGCGTCTCCATATTTGGACCAATCACAATCCTCCACATACAAAGACGTAAAATTTCCAAGACCGCTTGGTCAGAAAGGCCCCACTTATTCTCTAAATAGTCGGCTTAATCATCTGCCTGATTACAATAAAAATAATACTTGTTGAAAAAACGTTTTTAAACCACGCCTTGCTCTGTACAAAGAAAATCAAATTTAAATACATAATTTTGTGTAGCTTTATTAAAAAGGAATACCTAAAGAGTGGGTGGGTTGTTTACTGTTATATTTAGAGCTGTTGAACACTTCCTGAGTGACCTTGCCGAGACTAGTCATTTTAATCGAAACCTATCATTTGCGCCTGGAAATATAAGTGGTTTAGGAGTTTAAAATACTAACACTGCTCCAGGATAATGACATGTTAGGGATCATTTCTGGGCAGGGTTTGGGTTTGGGAGGGGATTCTGATCAGGCGATCACAGCAGACTCCTAACGCCGGAGTGGGTCCTACAGGTCTGAGGCGTTAAATATCAAAACACCAGATTATCAAATGAGTAGTAGATATACACGAGATGGTGGAGTGGTATTTTCAGCTTCCGGACATACTGGAAAACTTTTCCTGGCTGATTTAAACTTGTTTTGGAGAACCGGGCTGCGTTTCTGAGATGGAAATACGAGGAGAAATCTGATAGCGTTGCAGGACGCCGCTGACTCTTGCACACATCCGCGGCTTTCTCCAAAAAAAATCAACAGCAGCAATAATACTAGTCCTGAGAGCCAGAAAGAACCGGAGCGAGGCTGATAAACCCTGTTATCACGCTCCTCATCGGGGTACCGTAGCGCCTCATCATTGCTGGGCTCGTGCCAGGCGGTAGAGTGGAGCGGGACGCGAGCTCGCGGGCTGCGGGAAGCGGAGCTGGCTCGGTGTCGGTGTCCATACCTAGGTTAACGCTGCTGAACGACGGCATGGTTGCTGGGAAAGGCGGCGTGAAAGCGTCGCTGTGGCAGAACGAGAGAGTCCGCTTCGCCGTGTGCTTCTTCGGGGTGTTCGTGTGTTACTTTTACTACGGAATTCTTCAGGAGACCATGTGAGTTCCGCACCGGCCGGCTAGCATTAGCTCTTAGCTTTCTCACTGTACCAAACCTTCCTCTCAGTGGAGAGAACGAAGCGCGTGCCCGGTCTCATGTTTATTAGTGACCTGGGAACACATTTCAAACTCCTGCTGTACTTTTGTGAGAGTGTTAAACCGACTGAAGTCTAATCGCAGCATCCGTGCACTGTTCCAGGAACTAATGCTGTGTGAGAGTGGTGTGATTCACGGTGTGATCCACGGTGTGATCCAGTTAGTCGAAAGGTATCACGGTTCCACGGTATGATATTGAAACCGTGGATCGTTTAAACCCACTACAGGGTGGTGAGAGCTGGAAGGAAAATAAAAACAAAAAACACACCATGTCCTTGCACGTCCTCCTGGTCAAAGCATGACCATCTAGAGACGCGGGCGAAAATATCAGACATCGCTGATGTCGTTTCTGATTGTACATTCATTCATTCATTCATTTTCCGCTTAATCCTAATTAGGGGAGGCTGGTGCCCATCTCAGCCGACTCTGGGCGAGGGCAGAGTACACCCTGGACAGCTCGCCAGGCCATCGCAGTTCTGATGGTACAGATGGACAAAAATTATAAACCGCTCAAGAGTGACACCTAGATCATCAGAATCCGTATACTTTATTGGTCCCGGAGGAAACTGTGCGCACACAGTTGCCCCATTCCAATAATAGAATAAAGAAAAAAAGTCTAAAATTACAAATATCTATCTATCTATACACCAAATTAGGAGTTACAAGTAGCTATATAAACCAATACAGGATGCACACTGTCAGTGAGTAATATGTACACTGTTATCAATATGATAAACAGTAGAATGTAAGTGTGAGGAAAAACGCAAGTGTGTAACAGTGGATGTTGTTGCTATGTGGAGGAGATGTACAGTCTAATGGCCGCAGGTAGGAATGATTTCCTGTGTCGTTCAGTGGTGCATTTAGGTGGTACCAGTCTCTCTCTGAATGTGCTCATGTGACTGGTCAGCAGCGTGTGAAGTGGGTGGGAGGTATTGTTCAGTATTGCCTTATTTTGGACAGCATTCACCTCTCCGTCCAGCTCCATCCCCACAACGTGCCTGGCCTTGCGGTTCAGTTTGCTTAGTCTGTCGGCATCATGCGGATAAGTTGATTATTGCGAAAGTTGTGGACATCCCAAGGTTTGGCATTGGCAAAAATTTTGGTCCTCTTTCTTAACTATAAAACAAAGGGGAAAGGGTGTGTCCGAAAACACGGCATTTTTAGTGCGATTTCCTTAATAATTGAGTGGTACGGCATTTTTAGGGCGATTAAAAAAACAAGTTGTATTGAATGGATTACTATGAAAGAACATAATTCTAAACATCCGTTTACCTTTCAGATATGTCCTAAGCGTAGAAGAGACAGTTCCAGGTGGTGAAAATCGGACTTCATGTTTCGAACACTGACTACAAGAGGAAACCGACTACGTTATTAGATGGGAATTTCGGGGATGTCCTGTTTTTAACCAATGCGAGAGGAGCTTTTAGAGGGGAAGCCATCTAATGCTACTCGGGTATCGTTTTGATTTTTATATACTGTAATAATCACGCAAGCGAAATTTGGCTTCTGTATTTAACCCATCCAAAGTGAGCGCACACACACACACACTCAGAGCAGTGGGCTGCAACACACAGGTAAACAGTGAGCGCACACACACACACAATCAGAGCAGTGGGCACCCGGAGAGCAGTTGGGGGTTTGGTGCCTTGCTCAAGGGCACTTCAGCTGTGAAGGAAGGGAAGGTGCAGCTCACTCCCCCCTCCGCCACACATTTTTCTTGCTGGTTTGGGAATAGAACCAGCGACCTTTAAGTCCTAAACCCGTTTCTCTAGCCATTAGACCATGGCTGTCCCAATGCCCATATGTATGGCTTCCCCAATCTATGGAGTACAAAAGCCCAGAAAAGCCAACAAATGTTGTTTTCTCAAGATCACAGCTTCTTCTTTTTTTCTATGTCATAATGCGTTATTGAGAATAATTGTTATACATCAGGGAGGACATCAACAAAGCTCCTTGGATCCATCGTGAGCTTGAGTGACTGTGTGGTTTCTGGATAAAACCTTCAGGATAACTCGTCTGTCCACCCATGCGTCCATCCATCTATACTCCCGTCTACACATTATTTATCCATCCATTAATCAATCAACCCTCTCACTCATTTTCCTACCCATTTGTCAACTTGCCTGTTCATCCATTCATCTATTAACCCTCTCAGTTGTCCATCTATTGATCCATCGACCTACTCAGTAATTTATCCATCCTTCTGTCTACTCACCCGTCCATCCACTGACCCATTCACCCACTCACTCCATCTATCTGTCCACTCACCTGTCCATCCTTGATCTATTGACCCACTCACTCATTCCTCCATCCATTCATCCATCAACTCCTTCTTCCATCCATCCGTCCATTCATTTATCCATTGACCCACTCACTCTTCCATCCATCCGTCTGTCCACTCACTTGTCTCTCCACACATCCATCCAATCCAGCACTGGGCACATTCACACACTGATTTACAACTAGAAACAATTTGCTTTCGTATACTTGTATGTTTTGGAGGAAGTGGGAAGAAACTGGGAACACCCAGAGTGTTATTGTGTGAGTTTGATAGGAGTGTAGCAGAATGCTAGGAATGACCGCAGAGGTGGGGATACAATGAGTTTATGACAGCAACATATGACATGGAGGAAGAGTTTATGGTGTAGTTACTAACTGGTTCGAGTTCAAAATCACCTCCTATGTTCATGCACAAGATTTCAGCTATTTCACATAAATAGTTTGGTTTCCAGAAAAATTCTGTAATGTATGCAAACCACACTAACTGCCACCCCACAGCTGTTACTCGGTATTTGCAGTCAAAAGTCCTAATTCTCTGGAGTAAGAACTGTTGTTCCAGAATAGCTAGTTATATCGCCCCCTCGACTGATATGAGGTTGCATTTGGGCTATAATGAAATTTATAGTTTTGGCAATAATCAGATAATCTTTTAGATTTGAAGTTGAGTTGATTATACATTGTTACTTTTAACATGCTCTATACAGTCCCCACCAAAAGTATTGGAACAGCAAGGCCAATTTGCTTTTACTATCTGCTTATGATATTTGGGATTGTCCGCCCGGAGAGCAGTTGGGAGTTAGGTGCCTTGCTCAAGGGCACTTCAGCCATGAAGGTAGATGAAGGGAAGGTGCTGCTGATTCCCCTGCCGCCACACACGTGGAACCGAATTGAACCAGCGACCTTTAGGTCCCAAACCAGCTTCTCTACCCATTAGGCCACGGCTGCCCCCAAGGTTCTGAACGGACAAGGGTTTTTGTTGCACATGTTCCTTCTTGGATTGATTTTGTTAAACAATGAATAGCACTGAATATCTTATCCTGGTTTGAGCTCTGAATTTAGCCTAGAAAGGCCCTTTCCACACTACGGCATCAGAACTGGTTATGAACTGATCCCTGTGTCCACATCCGGTTGTGCCGAGACCCGACTGGGCATGCACAAAGCAAGTATCAAGGTGAAGGCCATGCTAACTCATGTGGTCTCTTATGATCCCAATCGCACTTGCACCACATTCCCGGGTTTTATGAGTGTGAATGTTAGAATTGATTCTGCGGTCTTGGATGTGCATGGAAAGGAGTCCTAGAACCGATCTTGGCAAAACCGATCTCTCCAGAAGTGATCTGAATGAAGCTAGATGCGGACAAAGACTGTACACGTTGTTTAAAAGGATAAACCAACATAAAAATCAGAAAGCTGCTTATGGGAGACAAGCAATCCATTCTAAAACTGAAAAATAGAGCACAGGGGTCCTGACGGTCCTGCCGAAAGGACCATTACATAATATGCCAATATAGAACAAGCATAGCAAGTATGAAAGCCCCAGCTTCAGCACGCGGCAAGTAAATATTCGGAAACCTAATATACCTCTGGGACCTTGAAAAGTAGGTCAAGGTCACACACACAAACTCAGCCTAGCACTCGTAGTAGTGAGCCAGCATTTCAAGTTTGAAAGCCCCAGCTACACTAAATGTCCGAATACTAAAGTGTGACGGACGGACGGAACCCATTCTTATAGCTCCTGAGCCACTTTGTGGCAGTTAGTCAGAGTCACTCCAGCAGCATTGTGTAGAACCAATCTAAAAATAGAGCATGCCCTGAATGTCAATAGTGGACTACTAACCTGACCTTAATCAGGTCAGCTAAAGAAAACAACAGCATGTAAGTGTTGGTCAGACAGTATTCAGTACTTTGAGTCTATTTTACAAAAATTAATGTGCTGGTGAATCGATTGGCTTCATTTGATGAGCTCAGCATTAAAGCCTGTACTTTTTACTATTTTATTTTATTTTTTACTGTAATAATCCTCAAAGGAAATTACTGCCTCTGCATTTAACCTAATCTAAAGTGAGCACACGTAAACAGTGAGCGCACACACACACTCGGAGCAGTGGGCTGCCACACATTGGGGCACCCGGAGAGCAGTTGGGGGTTAGGTGCCTTGCTCAAGGGCACTTCAGCCATGAAGGTGGAGGAAGAGAAGGAGGTGCTCACTCCCACACCGCAACACATTTTCCCTGCTGGTTCGGGAATCAGAACCAGCGACCTTTAGGTTCCAAAGCCGCTTCTCTTAACCATCAGGCTACGGCTGCCCCCGACCTTATTAAATTTATTGTCTTAATTTAACACCAATCACCGTGTACCTGTGTGATATTTCCTGATCCCCACCATTGTAGGAGTTGTATTATCTTATTTCCTGAGTGTGCTCTGTATTAGTGTGTTTAAGCGGAAGGAGTTCTCATTCTCTGGTTCTGGAAGTGCAACTTCATCCCACAATGCTTCTGCTGTGTTTCAGCACACGAGGGGACTACAGCCAGGGGGAGAAAAAGGAGACGTTTCACTATGCCACTACGCTTGTGTTCATCCAGTGCATCATCAATGCTCTTTTCGCCCGACTCTGTAAGTCCACTCCTCTAAAAATGTTCATTTGCCCCATCTCTTTAACTTTCCTACTTACTCTGTTCTTTCTTCCCCTTCTTTTGTCTCCTCTTCACTCAGTGATCCAGATTTTCGAGGGCTCCAAGCCAGACCACACGCGTAGCTGGCTCTATGCAGTGTGTGCAGTGTCTTATCTGGGAGCCATGGTATCTAGTAACTCTGCTCTGCAATATGTCAATTACCCCACTCAGGTCAGTGCACACATTATTTATATATATATATATATAATTTCCTTCACTGGTATGATATCCATCTGTAAAATCTTGAGGAGGAAGGATGCTTGAGATGCCGTAAAACCCATTCATTCATTTTCCAAGCCGCTTAATCCTAATTTAGATTTGCAGGGAGCCTGGCGCCCATCTAAGCCGACACTGGGTGAGGGCTCACCAGACCATTGCAGGGCCAACACATATACAACCATTCACACTCTCACACTGAACAGCCAATCAGCCTACTGTGCATGTTTTTGGACTGTGGGAGGAAACCTGAGTCGCAAGAGGAAACCCACACAAACACGGGGAGAACGTGCAAACTCCACACAGAAACGCCCGAGACCGGAAATCTAACCCAGGCCTTCTTGGTGTGAGGCGGACGTGCTAACCACTGTGCTACCGTGCCGCCCGGGCTATTTAATTAGCTTAAGTAAATTTAAATGAATACAGAATTTGAAAACATTTGGCTGGTTGCTGTATTAGATATTCCCGCCCCACAAGTTTACCTGAAATGGGCCTCCTGTCTTCAGTTTATATATAACATCCTGCCAGGGCAGCTCAGGTTTTTTGTGTTTGGGAACAGCTGAGTGGATATAGACTTGACTTCTTTGTGTTTTCATACCAGTTTGTATCTGAAATGTTGAACTACAGCCATCTTCTGGAGTTAGTTGACATATGGCTAAGAAGGATATATTGAGCGGTATCGGTATAACAGTTTTTGCTAGCAAAGGCAAACCATAAGAGCGCAAGAGAGTGCAAAATTAATCATCGGGAAAATTCTTGCAGTAAATACGCTGGCACTTCAGACAAAATTAAAACACCATATCTAAAAAGATGTGAATGGGTTTTTTCTTTCTTTCTTTCTAGGTTTTGGGTAAATCATGTAAACCTATTCCAGGTAAAAAAAAAAAATCCTATAATTTGTTTCTTTTATCCTTATTTAAAGTAATAATAATCAATATTACTTTTCATTCTTATTTTTGAACAGACTGCTTATATTTAAGTAGCATTTAAAATTTTAAGACTTTTCAGTTCCTCTGTTCTTTAGGTAGCAGTGTGTAGTATTGTGTTCTCTTTGTATTTTCTGCTCCCTTCAAACACATTCCCATTTCTACAACTTTGGCTTCTCAGTCATGATCCTCGGTGTGACCATCCTGAGGAAGAAGTATCCCATGGCCAAGTATCTGTGTGTGCTTCTGATCGTCACCGGTGTGGCGCTTTTCCTCTACAAACCCAACAAAGGCTCCGCGTCCGCAGACGACCAGGTGTTTGGCTTTGGCGAGATGCTGCTGGTTAGTAACTGTTTTTTCATCTCTTGTTTTCCCACCGGGTTTGGTAATGTGCTGATGTTTCCATGTCAACAATTTAATACTGCATGAAATGTCTGACTGCGATTCATTTAAAACACCTAAATCAAAATGGTGTTCGAATAGCAACAGACTGCACTCAGGAACACGGCCGACTCAGGGTGAGGTTGCACGCGCGCTTTATCGAGAGCCCGTGTTGCACCATGTTCATTAAATGGAAATCCTGAAAGAAAATAGCGCTCTGCTTCACAAACTTGGGCTGCTTTCCAGATTCTTTGATCTGTATGTCAACAGGCTAATGTTCTCTCCCTCACACACACACACACACACACACACACACACACTCTCTCAGCTTACTATTCGAGAGATAAAGAGGAAAGAACTTGTTAATATACCCAGCACAGATGTCTATCTGGTGTGTCATGTCAATTCTTCAGCCCCTCCTGCAGACACTCCCCCTTCTCCTGCTACAGCTGGGCAATCTGGGTTTTTTTTTGTTTTTTTATCCGCAGGGCTATTGTATTCTTACATCAGAAGACATTGATAAAATATTTGTATCATTGCAACTGGTACTCAAAAATATATCCATACATAATAATAATAATAATAATGGTTTATGCAGTGTTAGTTTGTACTTCATGTGAACGGCACAATCTGATTGTGGATAATGCTTGAATCAAATGTGAATCAAAATGACGGACACTCACGTCACTGTCAACCTTTAAAATGGAAAAATGCGCCATTAAACTCTCATTTTAGTTTGCTTTTTCTGTATTTCCACATGGTATATACTAAAATTTTGAATGAGTTTAAAAAGATGTCGATTGTTATGCTGTGCCATCGCTCTGTGCGCAGAGCTCACCTGACCTGCCTCTGTCATGGTTAAAATATGTAAAAAACTATACAGTTCTTATTTTATTTTGCTTATTGTGTTCCTGTGTAGTGTATATACTAAAACAGTTATTCAGCTCAAGCTAGGAGGGTGTCACTGAATTGAACAGTCCCATTGATGCTCTGTATCAAGGAGTATTGAGCGATATCTACCTCGCCTTCAGCACATAATGGTCAATTAGCACACCCTTCCATCGCATGATTGTTTCTATTGTAATGGCTCATTTTCAGGGGTTTCTGTTCGATGTTTATGTAACATTTATGGAAGGTGTCTCTAGTGTCGGTGGTTTGAGAGGAGGAGGAGGAGTTAAAGCGTTCTGCTTTTTGATTAACCTGACTAAGTGGTAATTGGAGATGTTGCAGATTTCATTGTGGCAACATTATATGAAACTATAAAGGGTTAAAACATGATTTTTTTTTTTTTTTTAAACTATGCATTTAAAAATAATAAAAAAATAGAATAATAATGGTCAGGTCAGTGTATTAATTAGCGAGCCTTCACAATGGAAATCCCTTGCTGTGCGTGTATATTTGTCACGACTGCGCATGGCTGAAATCACTCTTCATGTATTCATCATGTCTAATAGCCACAGGAGTCAAATTAAAGCCATGTCTGAAAATATTTTAATGAGAACATAAAACTTTGCGCAAACTAATGACTCATTTCGTGGTCTCTTTGGGATATAGGTCCTCTCTCTGACTCTGGATGGCCTGACCGGTGTCTCTCAGGATCACATGAGGGGGAGTTACCAGACAGGAGCCAATCACATGATGCTGAACGTGAATGTGTGGTCAGCACTTATGTTGGGGTTGGGTATGTCCTGTTCATGAAGCACAAACATTTGCATGATGGGTATAATTATTAAGAAGTGTGGAGCACTAATCGAGCCTGTCAAACTTATATTGCTGTCTATAGTTTATTATAATCTGTGTTTACTTGTGTCTTGTATTTGGAGTTATCATTCTAAGTACATTCATATCACCTTCCAGTACTTGAGAACAGTATAAGTTCTTGCTGCCGTTTTCAATCTTCTGCTTTGGATTTAGCAAAAGGATAGATTAGGATCAGCTTCAGCAGGTAATATAATTTAATGGTTACTCTATGGTAGGATGAAAGTCTGTGTCTCAGACCGTCTTCCATTCGTTCATTTGCCCAACCGCCTAATCCTATTAGGGTCACGGGGAGGCTGGAGCCTATCTCAGCCGACACTGGCTGAAGGCAGGGTACACCCTGAACCACTCGCCAGTCCATTGCTATGCCAACATTCACACAACCATTCATGCTCACATCACACCTAGGGGCAATTTGGAACAGCCAATTAGCCTCATGTGCATGTCTCTGGACTGTACCCGGAGGAAACCCACAAGCAAGCACGGGGAGAACGTGCAAACTCCGCACAGAAATGCTCGAGCCCGGGAACCGAACCAATGATTTTCTTGCTGTGAGGCGGGTGTGCTAACCACTGCACCACACTTCCGCCCTCTCAGACCATCTGCTTTGGCTAAATAGATCACAATCTCTATTGAGTGGATGAGGGAGAATTTATACCTGTGTTTTTTGTGCATGTTTTATGTCCAGGTATAAATGGTGTCATTTGTACACGTATGCAGTGCTGTAGAAACAATAGACAACTTTTTTCCTAGCATGGATACAGTAGCATGGCTATAGGCTTTTATATGGATACTGGATTAAATGACCTATATTAAGTGGATGCGACTAAATTAGGGGAGAAACCTCAAGATGGCTGAGGTATGACTTTTCAAGGCCAGAGTTAATTGTTTCATTTGAAAGTACACGTATGGATTCCACTTAGTGTTCCATAATAGCAGCATGTCTTTCAGTATTTGTTTCAAAGTTCGAAGCGCTATATCTCCAAAAACTGTGGATTGCTTTATACTTGACCTTTAACCTGGACGTTCCAAAATCAATTCACCTCTGTGACTCGGGTAGGGTAGTGTCCCCACCAAGTTTGGTGAAAATCCGTGTACGGGGGAGATCAGAATTTTGTCCAGAGCCAAACTGACAAACAGACTCACAAACACCCGTGATTAAAATATTGCTGCCAAAACTCTATTTTGAGAGGAGGTAATTATTTCCGGATGCTTTTCTCGTCATAAAGTCGGTATTAAAGACAGCTGGTCAGACTCGCCTGAATCCAAGCAACATCTGTTCAACCGAGTTCTCACTTTTAATTTTTCAGCACAGTACACTCTGTACATAATCACATATGACTCACTCTTAGTGGGACCATGAGAGAGAAATAATTTTCTGATTCAGGTTTAAATGACAAAGACAAAAAATATAAGATAAGAAAAGAATGTTGCATTTAATAATTCAAGAAAAAGGTGGCGAGCTGTCCAGGGTGTACCTCGTCAGAGTCGGCTGAGATGGGTGCCAGAACCCCCCGCACGACCCTAATTAGGATTAAGCGACTTAGACAACGAATGAATGAAGAAAGAGGCGTATCAGATTTAGAAACGTCTGAAATGTTCCTCTGACTTCCTTTCTTTCCAAGCCGTGTTGTGGACAGGAGAGTTGTGGGAGTTCTTAAGTTTTACAGATCGCTACCCCAGCGTCATCTACAATATTTTGCTGTTTGGTTTCACCAGTGCCCTGGGACAGGTAACACCTCGCTATATGCGTTTCCCTTTCGTATTACTTTCTGAGTTGTTTGATTAACAGTACCGTCCCCTTTATTCTCTTTCAGACCTTCATCTTTATGACAGTTGTATATTTCGGACCCCTCACCTGCTCCATCATCACAACAACTAGGAAGTTCTTCACCATCCTGGGCTCTGTGCTGTTGTTCGGGAACCTCATCACAACCTTGCAGTGGTTTGGAACCATCCTCGTTTTCCTGGGTGAGGGCACTCTTTTGTACTATTCCTTCTATCCTCATACCTTTGTGTGTGTGTGTGTGTGTTTATTTTATTTATTTTTTATTTAACTGCTTGTGATTTAGAGAAAGTAGATTGTCTAGCCCAGGCACCTAATACCACGCTTTTAGGAATGCTATTCACAGTTCACAGTAATCTGAAAATACTTTTTTGTAACTATTAAAAATGGTCAGTGTTGAATTAAACATAATGTTAGATCCCCAAGGAAATACTAAAATGGCTGAGTCTCCATGAATATTCATGAAAATGCTAATTGGAAACATTGCTGTCTTTTCGTAATGGCACTAAAAAAGTGATGGTACCTAGTTAACAACAGACAAGGGAAGAGGGTTTCTTTTATCCTCTTGAGGAACATGTCATTCGTTCATTTCCAATACAGCTTGCCAATTGTTAAGAGTTGCAGGTGAGCTGGAGCCAATCACAGGTTGGGATCAGTCACCCCAGAGGAGTTAAGCATGTTTAACAAGAGTTAAAGCTTGTTTTAAAGATCATTAATTGTCTTAATACTCAGTAATACATTGTTTATAAGAGCTGAAAGGAGCCCATTCACTTACCAGGTATATTAAGTAAACATGAAATACAGTGTTGTCTCTTGGAAGTAAAAGGAAATCGGCCACAATGTGTGTGAAACCATTTGCTTACCACTGTATGTATCAGTGACCCCTGCACTGTGTACAATGATATTGAGAATGTAAACATGGCACTCTTGCCATCTTGGATCTTGAATTGGAGATAAAGTTGGATTGGATCTTGAGGCGAGAGTTGCAAAGCTATCATTAAAACAAAATGGCGACCGTCAACACAAACACGGACATCTTAAGCAGTAAAAAGTCAGCAAGTTTTAGGTAACTGCAAACATGTCAGATGTGAGAGCTCTCTCTCTCGCGTGCTCTCTCTCTGTGTGGGGGTGGGGTGGGGGTGTCCATGGTTTGATGGATTTAAGCCGTTTTGTGATACAGTAGGGCCTGCACAATAATAGGCCGATTTTAATGTTATGACGTGTGTGTGTGTGAGAGAGAGAGTAAAAAAAAAGTGCGACCCTAGTTTTATCTCTCTTGGAATTGTATGTCTCGTTCCATTTCTTAACACTTGATCTCAAACTTTAACGTTTTCACGCATGTGCAAGGTCGCAGTTATGTTTTTGTAAACAGAAACACGTGGATTGTATTAACAATCACACGGAACAAAAACAAGATGTAGAATAGCTGAATAAGAAATACTAATCCCATGAGCTCGGGTGGGTTCACCTGGAAACCTTTGTATTCAGCCAAAACGAACCGATAATGGAAGATAAAACACACAGGCTGTTGGCTCCTGTACGGAGGTTTATATGTATATATGTATTTTTATTTTTATTGCCTTTTAAATTGCTCTTTATATGTATGTCTTGCTGCTGTGACAATCAAATATCCCTCAAGGGATCAATAAAGTCATCTATCTATCTATGTTGTGAATGTATATCTTTAAATTAAAATGTCCCTATTCTATACATCTCCAAGCTCATCATCTTTCCCTGGCAAACTGAAGCTCCTGGTCCTCTGTTGAGATAATCTGAAATGGTTGGCTCCTTTGTTTTACGATACAGCTCCCTGTGTTTCTAAATCGAATGCAAGGAAACGGTGTAATTACAGTTTTGTTTATTTTACATTATTATTAAGTGAATGGGCTAAATAGTATTTTAAGTACCCATTCCACATTTGCCTGTTAGACTCTCACTCGTATTCTAGTGCTTTGTGTTCCTGCTGCAGTTTAATTTAATGTTAATTTAATACATTTAGGAAGTGCTGCTGCATTCATGTGCCTTTACTCATCGAAAAAGCCCAGACCTCTGTGCAAACATCTCTGTCTCTCTTTCTCACAGGTCTCGGCTTGGACGCCAAGTTTGGAAAAGCGCCCAAGAAGACAACACACTGAAGCACAAAGAGATCATGTGTGTAAACATGTGCTGTACCCATGGACAGAAAACTTGCAGAAACATCTGTTTCCGTTTGTGCACCACTTCACCAGTGGCTAACCTGAAAAAATATATATACTATATACTTTTTTTATGCTTTTTTTTTCCACCCATGAATCACTGAAACAGTGGTCATATCTTAAATTAAAAAAAAAAAAAAAGGACTGGATAGTGAGAGAAATCTTAGCTTCATTATTCTAGTCACAATCCCGCCAGAGCAGGAGGGCAGAGCATGATACGAATGATTTGCACACTCATGGTATGCATGTGCACCAGCTCACGTCGACCAATCATACACCAACAACTCCAAGTGTTAGTGTTCGATTTACTCCGAATCCTACCAGATACCTCTTCTGTGGTTTGTTTTTAAATGTATAATGCATACTCATGAGTGTGTATATAATTCTAAGTGTGTTCTGTCACTTCATCTAAGGAGATTTGCATCTTTTTAATCTTCACCCTGTCCACTGTATCCCAGCCATATCAGATTTAATCTGGTGTACAACGTAAATTCTTTCATGTAAAACATGACGTCTTTCTTATCTGTGTTCCTGTCAAGTGTCTTGTTTACTGTACAAGCAGGTGATTGTTTCTTGTATTCATTTTAGAGAAACAATGAAATAATTAGAATTTGAGAATAATTCGTTTTCGTATCGTTTTTGACCAGTTGGAACTGTATTGGATATTAAACTAAAAGAGGAAACTCAGCCAGACTATCGGGGGTGTGTGATGACCAGCTGTTGTATGTGAACGTTGTGTTCAAGTCTGCCAACAAAGCCACGTTTTCCGTCTGTCCATCGAGAGGGCAAAAAATCCAACCAGATGGCATTACACTTATTTGGACATGAATAAATCCAGCATCTCTGTCTTTACTTCATGTCCAGGATTCAATACAATACTCAGTCTGTCAGCCTGTCTTTTCTAGTTTGATGATTGTTTTATTTATTTATTTTTTTGAGTGCTGCTCTAAACCAGGTCAAATGGCCCTTGTGGGCGAAAACCTGACTACTCACCTGTCCTATTCCTGACGTTGCTGTTTGCTTCCTGCTTGCTTAACCAGGCCTCGCTGCAACGAAAGGTTAATGCTCAATTCAGAGCAGAAAATGAAATTGCAGGGAAACAAACACGAGTGGGTGTCGGGGAAAGCAATCTGATTAAAAGAGTCAGTGGAGGAGAACAGGCAGCAACAAAAACTCGGCTCTGCTCTTTTCTCCTTGCTCCAGTATAAAGGGTACAACCTCAGGTCATAAACAGAATGTTCAAAGTTGTTTTTAGTGACATGTAATACCTTCAAAAATGAGTGAGGTAAAAATAGCATTAAAGAGTGTACAAAGATTCAGAAAACAGAATTTATAATTCTGGCACCATTATTAAGGATGGATATGAATATACACTGCCCTGCTTTAAAAAAAAATATATATATAAAGTCACCACCTGGATTTAATTGATCAGATATGCAATAGTGGTGGCGCAGTGGTTAGCATGTCCACCTCACAGCGGGAAGGCCTGGGTTTCTGTTCCCGCGCTCGGGCAGTTCTGTGTGGAATTTGCATGTTCTCTCCGAGCCTGCGTGGATTTCCTTTGGGTAATCTGGTTTTCTCCTACACTCAAAAAACTACAAAAATCGCCCCTAGATGTGAGTGTGATTGGTTGTGTGTGTGTGTGTGTGGTGGCCCTGTGATGGCCTGGCAAGCTGTTCAGGGTGTACACTCGCCCAGAGTCGGCTGAGATGGGCGCCAGCCTCCCAGCGACCCTAATTAGGATTAAGCGGCATAGAAAATGAATAAATATGCAATAGCCTTTACTTGGCTAAATAGTGCAGACATTTTTATGTTGGCATCTGCTGACATGTTATTTTACTTAAACTGATGCAGTGAGTACCTTCTCTATTCTTAAGCCACCATGCTGAAACATGTATCAAGGTGGTTGTCGGAAAGATGTCACTGCATTTTCGATAGGCTGGATTATTAGCCGGCATCAAGCAAATAAAACAACTTTGGAGATTTCTGAAAGAAGTAAAATTGGGGTAAGGAACTACCCAGTGCGTTATTAAAATCTGGACCTATATTGCTGAACAGTCAACTTCACTCAAGAAATGTGGTCGAATAAAAATAAAATCTTGACTCTGATCTGAGATCCTGTAAATGTAAGGTGACGTTAAATCATAAAAAATGTACAGTAGATCTTCAGGCTATGTTTAATAGTGAAAGTAAGAGCATTTCCATACACACACACACTGCGACAAGACTCATAGGATTGGTGCTTAACTGCTGTGTGTTCATAAGAAAACCACATGTTAGTGAGAATAATTGGAATAAAAGGCTTCAGTTGGCTGTAGGGCATAAAGATTGGACCCTGGAGCAATGGAAAGGTCATGATTTACTCTAATCCATTGTGATGGGCATATAAGGGTAAGATGGGAAGCGCATAAAGCAGTGTACCCATCATGCATATTGGCCACTGTCCAAGCCTCTGCAAGCAATGTTATGATCTGGGTTGACACTTTTTTGGCACATCGGTGTATTAATAATTATTAATCTCCCAGTGGAAAAAAACAGAGACATAAATTTGTAAGTGAAATACACTATAAGGGCAAAAGTATGTGGACACCTGACCACCAGACATGCATTTCTCCCTCAAACTATTACCACAATATTGGAAAAACATAATTGTCTAAGATGATTTACACTACAGCGTTATAATGTCTCTTCACTGGAACTGAGGGACCTGAATGCTGTCCCACTGTGCACTGTGCACAAATCGAGCTCTATGAAGACATAATGTTAAGGTTGAAGGATAGTAGAAGAACTCAAGGTTCCTGCACAAAACCTGAATTTAAACTCCCCCAAAAGGACTGAAGCGCCAGCTGTACCCCAGATATCCTTGATATCTCATCATCAATGCATGACCTTCTTACTAATGCTTGTGTTGCAGAACAAACACACGTCCTGTTGATAGCTACACTCTAAAATCTAGTGGCAAGCCCTCCCAGAAGAGTGGAGCTTATTCTAACTGGAAAGGGAATAATTCATTGTTTTGCACTTTGATGCTTAATAAGTACATTTGAGTGTGATTTTCAGATGTTCATAAACTTTTGGCCATATTATGTATATCTGTTCTAGTGAATTAACACCTAATAATTAATCATTTCCACCTCCTGCATTCACTGCTACAGTAAACACTATAACACTGTTGGCAATATAACACATTACAGAGTTTTCTCCTAATGCTTGGCAAGATTAGAGAATTCAGCCCAAGCAACCAGAGATGTCTCAGTACAGAATTTATCCAAGTGAAGAAGATCCAACTATGACCCAGTTGTAATTTCTTGGCAAAGACTGCCAGATTGTCATTTAAAAGCTCCTGGTACTTTATTGAGTCCATGATGCCATGTTTTCATAATAAGGTTCTCATGGCCTTTGGAGGAAGAACATACCAAATCCGCCACCACACAGTTGGGAATTTCGTTCTCTTCTATACAGTCAATCTCTGTATCATGACAAACCCTGACATCTTTTTCCTCATCTAAACACAGACCCAGGATCCAGTCAGATAATGTCTACAACATCTAGCAGTCTCTCTGTTTTAATGTTTATGATTAGATGAAGGAAAAGGATCTCTTCCGAAGTACATTGGCATGAAGGTGGAGTCTAATTATGGATTTAGAGACTTGGTCACCCTAAAATCTACAGTCTTGCCATCTTTTACACTCTTCTACAAAGCTTCAACTCCTGGTAAAGATATCCTTTCACCAGTGTATGGAGACAAGATAGAACTGGGTCCGTTTCCAGGCAGCTTCATTACAGCACTTGGTGTTTTAATCTTTCGACTTCATGCCCTGGCAGTATAACATGGATATTTTTGCACAAAGAGTTACTGAATCAAGTCAACAAACCTTTGTAACATTTCATTTGTATATTGGCCTGCATGGTGGCGTAGTGGTCTGCACGTCCGCCTCACAGCAAAAAGGTCCTGGGTTCAAGCCTGGGGCTCTGTATGGAGTTTGCATGTTTTCCCCGTGCTTGCATTGGTTTTCTCTGGGTACTCCGGTTTCCTCGCACAGTCCAAAAACAAGCACATTAAGCTAATTGTTCCAAATTGCACCTCGGGGTGAGTGTGAGTGTGAATGTTTGTAAGCCTCCATCGGTTGAGGTAGCTGCCAGCCTCCCCTATAAGGATTAAGTGGATCAGCAAATGAGTGAGCAGCAGCAGCATTTGTATATATGATGTTTTACTTATTGATAAATGTCTAAGGGAATATGTTCTCTGTAGTCCTCATATTTTATTTTTTTAGAATAAATGACTACAATTCCAGGTTACAGTTCTGTAATATTTTCAGTGAGATTGCAGAGAGTTGGCACTGGCCAATACTGGTATCGGTATCATGTTATTAAAATGAGAGCTCTGTGCTATGAGTGGGTATTCACCCATCCACCCATCTATTGATTATCTATACTGCTTATGTGGGAATCTGGAGCGAATCCCAACAGACTTCAGGCGAGAGGTGATGTACACCCTGAACTGGTTAACCAATCTATTGCAGAATTCCCAAGTATTGGTATCATACTAAACAAATAAATGGTAAGCTAATTATGTGTTAAAATCAAGTGAATATCTGCTAGTTGTGCAAAAGCAGATTGTATGTAATAATCAAGACCTGAAAAGATTACACATTCAGATTCACGGGCCACACCCAAAACTATGTGTAACCACCACCTCGCACTAGTCTTACATACACTATGTATCCAAATGATTATGGACTCCATTCTTGCCAATGCTGTTGCCACAAAGTTGGAAGAGCTGTCCTGTTTAGAATTCCTTGTATGCTGTAGTGTTATAATTTCTCTTCACTGAAACTAAAGAGGTATAAATCTGTTTTAGGGCTGGCATAATGATGTAATGCTTAGCATGTCCGCCTGGCAGCTAGAAGGTACTGGGTTCGAGTTCCAGGCTTGGTGAGGGCATTTCTGAGTTTCCATCTACTTCCTGTGTTTGCATGAGTTTCCTTTGGGTACTCTGGTTTCATCCCACAGCTTAAAAGACATGCACGTTAGGCTAATTGGCTCTACCAAATTGCCCCTATGTGTGAGTGTGAGCATGAATGGTTGTGTATGTGTCGGCGCTGCAATGGATTGGTGAGCTGTTCAGGGTCTACCCTGCCTTCGCCCAGTGTCTGTTGAGATTAGCCCCATGTGACCCTAAGCAGTTTGGCGAATCAATGAATTAAAAGCTGTTTCAGTATGACAAACCAAGGTTGTTTACAAAGCAAGGTCTACGTTTGGCATGTTTTGCCCAAGTTGGGGTGGAAGAACTTGAGCGGCCTGCACAGAGCCTTGACCTCAACCCCACACAACACCTTTAGGATGAACTGGAGTTATGACAAAACCCCAGACTCCTCAACAATACATCAGTACCTGATCTCACTTATACTCACATGACCACAAAAAAACACAATAAATAAACACAAAGCCCCACAGCCACATTCCAAAATCTAATGGAAAGCCTTCCTAGAATAGTGGAGGCTATTTAAACAGTAAAGGGGAAAATACATCTGAAACTGGATCTTCAAACTGTACATAATTTGTTGTGACCAGGCATGGGTCCACAAAATGTTGTCCATATAGTGTAGTATTTTATTTACTACAGCCACATGTGCTTGGGACAGATCCAGAATGGAAGTGGTTTCTGAAATATGATCTTCAGTTATGAGGACAGCAGTAGTGTCCCATTTTACTACTCCTGTCCCTTTGTATCAGAAGGACAGTTTACATTGACAGGTTTAGGTGTCCAAGATATTGCCTTTTGAAAATACCGGACACAAAAATTAATAGAAACCGAGACACCATTAAGGGAATTAAATATATTTAAAACGTAAAAGAATAAACTTAATAGACAGATTAAATATTAATCATAAAGGAAAATACGTTTGTCTGTTGCTAACCGTAGAAAAATGAATAGAATTTTAGACAGGCACTTTTAAGGAGACCCTGTCAGAGACGAACCGTGGCGTTGCTAGTAGCGTTAGCTTAAGTGTGACTCGCGACAAGGCCGCTGTTAAACCCGTTTCCTCTGTGTGAATTTATTGGGAGAACAAAAATGTTAGGCACAGTTGCTCGACAGATGAAAAACCACCCTGCTGTAAGTATTAAGTTAAACACGGTATTTTCTGAAAATTGAGTTTTATTAGCCGTGCTAAAAACACGTTAGCTAGCAGGATGAGGAAGCTAACAGGACGGCTAGGTTCAACGTAAACTCCCACAACATGAGTAAACACATTTAGTACTGTAGATATATCTATATATAGGAGTAAACATATTTGAATATTGTAGATATTATGTTTAAAAGCATGAAGAAAGTATTAAATAAAATAAGTTAGAAAACTTTTGACGCAAACTAAAGTGTAAAGAAATGTCAAAGTAAGGGGTCGCTGCCAGTCTGAGGACGCGCTGAGAAAAGTTATTTGAGAAAAATAAATACAAATGTTTAGTTAAAAATATAAGTGTTGAGTCATTGATTTAAAAAAAAAAAAAAAAAAGCTTTTCTAAATTTGTTGGAATATCTAGTTAGGTTAGCGTTAAGCTGTTAGTGAAGGAGCCGAGTGCTAACAGTGCTAAGAGCGAGGACTTGAAGGGCACGCTGTGTGTGAGCTGAGGTCAACAAGTGTCGCATGTAGCTGTTCGTTATGTTTTTATCATCTCTGTCTGTGTTTCACCCTCCGCTTCACACATTACTGGGAGAAAGTATGACAACAGTCAAACTGCTTCACTTTCCGTGCACTAATTTGACAGCGCAGATGATCAGTGCTGTGTGAACTGTTTTCAGGAGAAAGTAATTCGCGTAGTAAATGGTTGACCGTGTCAGTTGCCTGTTAAACAGTTACATAAGGAAGGAAGGTGCCTTCAGTAGAGATCTGTTCAGAATGCAATATAGATTACGGAAGTTCTTAGAGAAATATAACATCTCTGGTCAGGTCATTGCATTAAACTATTCAAGGTATTTACTGAATATTGGGTACATTAAATATAAAAATAAAAATATTTAATATAAAACTGTAATAACATTTAAAATATTATACTAAATATGTAAATATAGCAAACGACATAGGGAATTAGTGATTAGTTTTTGGAAACTGGTGATTAGTTAACAGTGTTTGGAAACCATGGTGACTGGTGAGCAGTGGTGAGTAGACCTGGACAGTAAATTATAGCTATAT
>JBCNYH010000003.1:14686986-14697917 GCA_039654325.1 Tandanus tandanus
GAGAGAGAGTAAGTCTGTGTGCAGTGTTACATTAGAAGCTGCTCCCCGCTCAAAGTTTTGCTGCTGAGCTAAGTAGATCATTATGTTTATGTAAACTGAAAGCGAAGATTGGGGGCTCCTGAACGGCTGTAAGATTTGCACCGTTGCCATGTTGCTTAAGGGGATCAAATTAAGAGTTCTGGCAGGAGCGAATGACCGTATCAGAACCCAATCTCCAGCCTTAATGAGTTTAATTCATTAAACCTTGCATTAGCTCATTTTATGCAAGCTCTGTTAGTAGTCACAAATCTAATCAAGCACTCGCATTAATGTGGATTTGATAGAGCTGAGTTAGACACTTAAACAGCGTTCGAACTTATTGAATTTTCCAAAGATCTCGTTAAGGCAATCACTTGTTTCTAAAATGGGAATGTAGAAATAATATTTTGCTCTTGTTTCGTTGGGTTTTTTTTTTCTTTTCTTCCTCTCTCCCCAGTTCTTCTCCGTGAACACGGACTACACCAAACTCAAGAAGGATCGGCCCGAATTCTAAATCCGCTGAATCTGGAGAAGCCTCCCCGTCATGCCATGCTGGACCAAAGGCTTGAGAAAAAAATTAAAATGAAAGAGGCGATGTGTGCATTTTCTCCTTCAGCATCATCCTCACCCTCCAACCCAAGTTGAGAAGCGTCTAAAAAGCACAATTTTGTCTTTATTCATTTCATTCAAGACCTTTTTGTAAATTATTTGGACTAAATTTTGGTTGTTGTTTTTTTTCTCATTCTTTGTGATTATCTACAGCAACACAATAAAGGAGGCCTATCTCCCTTGTACAGAGAACACCATGACTATGGGTCGTGCTTATGATTGTGTGAGTGTGTCGGTCTCGAGTGTTTAAGAGCATCCACAGTTCCTGAAAGTGGAAGTCAGAAAAGTCATCCCTCTTAACTAATTAGCTCCAGTGTTGTCATCCTGAATAGCTCCTACCAGCATAACCTTTCAAAGAGAGCCAAATAATGGCTGTCTTCCAGGAGACTGAATTGTACAGACAGACATTCCTGCAGTCCCTGCTGAAAGTCTGTAATATTCTTAGCCCAGGGAGAAGAATTAAAGCAAAACCAGCTTCTCTTCTGTCCCTTCCTGCTGTGGGCTTGCACTTTGGCATGTCCTGATTGATGGCCGTTTCTATAATTAAACTTTTGAACCCTGTGCTTTGGGTGGTTCTTTTTGGTCCGGTATCATTTTTGAATAGTCTTCACTAAGGGAAGTGCTTGACTTGGCACTTTATTGTTAAATCTGTTGTGCTGTCCAATTCCTTACAGTGCCACTGCCTCCATGGGGCTTGCAACCCTAATTCTGCAACCCCTGAAATATAAAACTGTATTAAGCTCAATGCCACTACGCTGCATAGACACATTAAATAAAAAGCTCTCTGCTTATTTCACCGTGTTTTTTTTTTGTGGTGCACGCGGTTGCTTTGATGTCTCAATTCCAGGGTCCTGCATCCCTCTTCTCTCCTTCCCTTCCTGTGTATGTGTGTACGCATCAATTTTGGTTAGATTTTTAAATAACAGCATGTCTTGTAAGGTTTATTTCTCATACCACAGTATTTTGCTAACACTAGCAAGTTTAATCTTTAACACCCCCGCCCTTTTTTATTTATTCATTTATAGTCGCATTTAAAGCTGTGGAATGGTCATGAAACAAGTTAGTTTATTCTCAAATGCATAATAGCAGCAAGAAAACCTTGTTCCTCCTACCTGGCTTGTAAGCTAAGGAATGTCCCAAAACCACAAAATCTGCTGTGCTGAAGACACTGCCAGGGTGTCAGACTCACTTAGAGACCCGAGACGCCTTCCATGAATGGTAAATAAACATTTTATTGAACATGTCGCCACCTAACCGGGATATGTTTCTGAGTAAGTTCCAGGGTTTAAGCCTCGTGGTCAGCAAAGGTGACCGGATAATGAATGAATGATTCTGTGGTAAAAAGAAACGGCACATCCGTTATTAGTCTTATATTATGTGAAGTGGTTGCCATACAAATCCCTGTGTAAGGATTTGGGATATTTTCATGTTGTGGAACGAGAATTATTAATGATCTGATTTTCAGTTACAGCCGTTGTTATTGTCAAAGCTGCTGGTAAAAAATGATCAATCACATTCAAGAATTCAGTGGCTCTGAAATAATCAAGGTGGATGTCGCTAAATAGTCCCTGAGACAGAACATCAAGAAGACTGTTCAGTTCAAAAACAGCTGCCGTGCGCGAGTTGAATAATTGTCCGAATATATACTACACAGCAACATGAGCGAAAAAAAAAAGCAAACTAAAACGATGTTTATGGTTTATTAAATCATAATTGACACACCTGGGCTTCAAGTATGGGCTGAATGAGAGCTTTGTAACACTCTGTTAAATCCTGTTCAGAGTTTATACTACATGCAGGGTATATACTAAATGGAAACATAAAGAAAAGCTAAATTGAGAATTTTATAGTCTATATTTGCATATTTGAGCAATGTCAAGGACTCTTCAAGCTAATAGTGCTGTGTAGGTTACGCCGTCTTTCACCTACTCATTTAGAGTTAGTACATACAACACAGAAATATCAGGTGAGTTTTTACACTATTGAGACAATGATGATGCCGCCTGCTTCAAGTGGCCGTGACACACTGGTTTAAGCATTATCCACTTGGAATAATAAGCAATTATTGAATATGATAAAGTATGATATCAAGAAATATTTGGTCAAGGAGTCGCTGGCCTCGGTGGATACCACCCTCTGAGACTGAATAATTCTCCATGTCATCCGAAAGCAGAATTTATTTAATTATTATTCGTTAACACCCTTGACTGAAAAATTCTCCATATTATCCTTTGCCTCATTCAATAAATGCTTATTAATTGATGGCTTTTTACCAATCAGATTGCACTGTTCCCATGTAGTACATATTCCCATATTAGTAGTGGTTAGCACAGCCGCCTCAGAACAGGTCCTGGGTTCGAGCCCCGGGCTCGGCGAGGGCGTTTCTGTGTGGAGTTTGCATGCTCTCCCCGTGTTTGCGTTGGTTTCCTCCCACAGTACAAAAACATGCACATTAGGCTAATTGGCTGTTCCAAACCACCCTTAGGTCTGAGTATTATTGTGAATGGTTGTGTGTGTGTGCGGGCCCTGCTATGGATTGTTGTGTTGTTGAGGGTGTACCCCGCCAATGCTCAGAGTCGGCTGAGATAGCCTCCAGCCTTCGTGTGACCCTAGTAGCATTATGTGGTTCGGCAAAGGAAATGCTAATATTGGTACCTGTAACCAAATGCTCTGAATGCTATTCAATTGAAATGCTATATGCTGAAGTAGAAATGGTGCTTCTGTAGGGCAACCTTCCTGTAAGGCATGATTTGTCTTTCCGATGTGTTTGTTTTCTTTGTTGATTGTCTTTAACTGGATCAGATGCACATTTTATTTATTTCCCAATATTGTAAGCCATAGTCTTGTTTGAAATAAAGGATAATATGTAAGGTTGGCTGTAAATAAAAACTAGTGTAGGAGTTGCAATGAACTGATAAAAACAAGTAGCTCTTTAACCGAATCCCTTTCATAGGAATGGCATTTTTTTTCTTCTTGTGGTAAATGTCACTGGGTCGCGCTTCGCTTCTCTCACACAAGATCATGTGTGGTGGAGGATGAGAAGCTTTCGCAACGCCACCAAATGTCAAGAAGACCTTCACACTTTAAAAACTTCACCCGCCCTCACAAAGGTTATTAGTCTACTTGTTTTTATTGCTAATGAAAGAATAGTTATTTTTGTCTTTAGAGAGCAGGAAATGTTTTTGCTTATAGGCTTGAGGAATGTTGAATAGTTGAGAGAAAAGATATCTGAATTAACAGAGCTGAAATACACAGTAAACCGGTGCTTTCCTTTCTCATTACCTTTCAGCTTTTCAAAGCAAGCTTAAAAGAGCCAGGTGTTAAAAGTGCTGCACCGCTGGAATGGTGCTCAAATAGGACAGTTTCACTTGTAGTACTTTTTTATTTAAAGAGAAATTAAGTAGAAACTTATTAAAAGCTGAGCGGCACAGTGGCGTTGTGGTTAGCATGTCCAGCTCGCCTGAGTTTGAGTCGCTGGCTGGTCATTTCTGTGTGGCGCTTGTTCTTCCTGTGTTTGCATGGGTTTCCTCTGGGAACTCCGGTTTCCTCCCACAGTCCAAAAAAATGCACATTAGACTAATTGGCTGTTCCAAATTGCTTCTGGGTGTCAGTGTATATGGTTGTGTGTGTTGGCCATACGATAGTCTGGAAAGCTGTTCAGGGTGTATGCTCAGTGTCTGAGATAGGCTCCAGCCTCCCTGTGACCCTAATACGATTAATTGGCTCAGCAAATGAGTGAGTAAATGAGTGAATAATAGCTTGCATACATAGTATATGTCTTTGCACATCAAAATGCACTATTGTTAAGACAACCTTCTTTGTGAAGAAAAAAAAAGAGTAATTAATCCTCACACAAGGTGGCGCCATTGTACTGCGAAAAGTCGGGCAGGAGTGACATCAAATAAACAATTAACATAGAAGTGCTTTGCATTTATTGTACTGGGATATATACCATAATTTCATGTAAACAGTCAGACGCTGATGTATGTAAATGTAACGTATTATGTGCAGATGTGCCTAGCCTTATTTTATTCAGACGTTCACTAGTTTATATCTGATTGGTTATTTTAATATCTGTATACTGTTATTTTTGCTAGCATCCTGCCTTATTGGAACTGATGCGTATACGTCCTACTCTCATGATTTTGCACTCACGGAGTGAAATTAACGACAAACGGGCTAGTGCAAACTAGCGAATTCATTTTAGCCGATAGCGACTTCGTCGACGTAATTAAAAAACACCTGATGATGAAAATGCACTTTTTTTGGTTTGGAAGACTTTTCTTTCATTACGCCTGAAGTCTTTTAATGATCCTGTGGGGAACTGTCTTGTTCTGTACAGTCATTTAAGACTGAGTTGACAGCTGTGAGGTTCCAGGTGACTAAAATCAGCTAGCTGGTGTCCAGTGTCCAGAAGTGTCCACGTCTGAGAGGTCAGTTAGGGTGAGCCCCCCTGACCTTTTATCACCATCTGAGGATGGAGGGATTTGTGTTGTCATGGAGACAGTTCTGATGAGAAAAAATAATGAGAGCATGAGGAAAACGGAGCGGCAGGAGTGCCACAACTGGCTTGCCGCAGGTCACCAAAGGATTGAAAATGTGTGCACTTATATACAGAAGACGAATTGCAAAGTGGACTGCAAAACCAATACAGGGAGGAGGACTTTTAGAAACCATCCACTTCAAGCCTGTGTTCTTCTACTTTAGGGAATTGCGCATTCTTTCGCTGTCTCTTATTGTCTTTTTCCTCTCTCTCTCTCTCTCTCTCTCTCTCTCTCTCTCTCTCTCTCTCTCTCTCTCCCCCACTCTGTCTGTTTCACACACACACACATACCTTCTCTCCCTCTCCCATTAGCTTGCATGCCATATTGGTAAATGCATGAATATGAAGGCTCTGAATCTATTTATGGAACCATGGTGGCATTGTGGTCTTTCCCCACAGCAAGACGGTTCTGGGTTTGAGTCAATCTGGGATGTTTCTGTGTGGAGTTTACATGTTCTCCCTGTGCTTGTGTGGGTTTCCTCTGGGTCCTCTGGTTTCCTCCCATAGTCCAAAGATATGCTCATTAGGCTAATTAGCTATACCAGATTGCTTTTGGTGGGAATGTGAGCGTGAATGGTTGCTTGTTCTAGAGAACAGGCTCTGCAGAGATGAAAACGTACATTTATGGTCTCCCATGGGTGAGGAATGTAGTAGTAATCATATAATAATATCTGTTTAGCTTGACAAGACAGCTCCGAAGCCATCAGAGGGGACATGGCAGCCAGATTAAAAAAAGAAAAGAAAAAAAGGCAGCCGCCAGTCAACAATGACTTTAGATGCACATCAGTTCAGTGGAAGACAGGTGGAAATATTGACTCATATTTTTATGAGTTTAGCTGCTGTTGCAGATAGTCGTTCCCACATCATCTGTAAACGGGAATGATATGTTTACGTTTGTTTTTTTGTTTGTTTTTTATGTTTTTGAGATCTATGCAAATTCGGATAGAGAATATTCTTTCGCTGTGAATCCCGGGCATGATTTTCAGTCCGCTCCTGAATAATGCAGATCGCCATGATGTCCTCTTCACACTTGGCCGTTCTGAATATTCCACCGTGTGATTGTGTCAATTCCGGTCGACCTCTGGAGAACACAGAGCGTGTCAATTTCCAAATAAGGCAGTAAGGCACCATGAAATAGACAGACACTAAACTCAGGTTTCCACAAGGAAGAACAATTATTGATTGCCAGGCTGGTGAGATGATTTTGTCAATAATGGTGAAATTATATTACAACCATGTAGCACATACTTTATGCTTCATTCGATATGAAAAACTCCTCAATACAGCCTTATTCGGGACTTTATTGTAAAGTCATAACTCCGTGCTTGTGTGGGTTTCCTCTGGGTACTCCGGTTTCCTCCCACAATGCAAAAACATGCACATTAGGCTAATTGGGTGTACTAAATTGCTTCTAGGTGTTAGTGTGTTGGCACACCCAGCGATGGTGTCCAGGATGTACCCTGGCTTCACCCAGAGTTGTCTGAGATAGTCTCCAACCTCCCTGCGACCTGAATAGGATTACAGTTTGGCAGTGGATGATTGCACCCAACTCAAACAGTAATTAGACTGTTTACTCTTATTCCACGTTGTCTTCGGAGATCTCCGTTTCTCACCACTAATACTGATAAAGCTTTCTGGTTACAGGTATACTTATAACAGGTATACTATAACATCTTTAAAGTAGTTTGCTCACCTTAAGAATGTTCCAGAGAGGGTATTAAGTGACTGTGCCTGTGTGTATTTGGTTCAGAGCTCAGTGTTCTCTGGGTTTAAGGCTCCACTGTTGGCTTTGGATTATTCTATCTCTCAGAATAGTAAGCTCTTATACAAGCGAGTGGATGGGCAAATATTAGCTTTGTGGAAAGCTCTTAGCCTTTCTTTTTTTTTTTTTGCAGTTCTTTTCCCACACGTTTCATTAGACTTTTACTAAAGTTCCAGTAAGAGCTTATTACCAGAACTTGTTCTCACTTGTCACAGTGGAAGATCAAGGCCGGAAAATGTCGCTGTGGTTTTTCTGCCAGCAGTTTTCTCCACACTCCATGCATAAGACAACGAAACAGCAACCCTTGTTTGTGCTGTCTAAGCTGCATTGATGTTGCTGAATATATTACATTATGAACAGTGACAGAAAATGACTTGATCATAGTGGAAACTGATTTTTTAATGAATTTTTTTTACTGAATTCAGGACAGGTTTTGTAGTATAGGTGGATTAAAGGCTTTTCATGGCAGTAGTTTCTTGACAACACTTCAGAATCAATGTTTACAGAGATTTGAATTTATGAATATAAAATTTGTCAAGTCTACTGTTTACTGTTATCTATACAGCACATTCGAGTGCAAAAATTTGTATCCTGTGTAATTGCTGGGGGTCAGGGGGGGGATTCACCTTTATTTTAAGTCAAGAGGGTTTTTATGGCCATCCCTGTATATAGTGTTCCTTGTAGACTGGGGATGTGTTGCAGTGGCACTATTTGTGTCTGTTTAGTGCCCCGAATATGCATATCTGATTTTAAACTTGAATTTTGTGAATTTAAATGAAGATGAACCCTTTCAGTATGCCTACAGGAACACCGCAAAAACATTTGAAAATAAACCCAGAGAAATGCCAGTGCCATTAGCATGTCACAAATAACAGCTGTGAATGCACTGCGGATCCTTATTGTATACATTACAGCGAGATTCATAATTTCTTCAGGACCATGGTGACCATATAACAAAGTGGTATCACAGTGCATATAGCTGCATAAAGTAAAACTACATGACAGTGTGAGACACTGGACCGTGTGCAGTAACTAGAAATGGCAAGAGAATCGTAGTGAACAACTGTAAAACATTTTAGAGGAGCTCCCGAGCAAAGCACAACAGTCACTGAAAATGGCTTGGATAGTTGTCCCGTGTCCATGTGTGCCCATCTCAGGAAACCCAATAAGGCTGCTTCGTCACTGAGTTAATGCTGATTGGCTGTTATGTATCAGTGATTTGCATGACAGTGGCAAGCAATTGAAAGAAAAAAGATTTGTTATTAATGATGAATCTGAAACACAAAAATAGAGGCTCATACACCACTGCTCAGACTCGGGCAGAATAAAAAACAATCAATGTAACTCAGGTAGGGAGATAAACGTCCAAGGAAATAAATGTTCGTTGAGCAAATGCTGAAATCAGAATGTTGACAAAACATGAACCTGTTAAACGGATAATTCAACTAACAAGACAGGCGATACAAGCTATATATTCTTTTTTACCTGTATGCAATCAAAAATAGATTGAAAAGAAGTTTTGTCGTGATCTACTCAGCACTCAGTTTCCGAGGCGCAAGTTGGAGAAGACAACATAACGTATTTACGACAGAAGTATTAGGAATATTTGGAGGAAAAGGGGTATCCAAAGAAAATGGGAACTGAGATGATTTGTCCACTGTAGAAAACCTAACACTGGGCGCCAGCCTCCCCGCAACCCTAATTGGGATTAATTTAGAAAATGAATGAATGACCAGGCAGGCACTATCCCCATATTTTGCCTGATGGAAAACCACAAAATGCGAGTCAAGTTGTGTGCCATACAGTGCAAAAGGGCTTTCAGGTTATGCAAACTTTATCACTCCTTGATGCATAGAATGTTGTATGTATTCAATTTACTGGGTGCTACAGCAACGCCGTCCTACAAACATTATGTCATATATCAGGTCTTATCTCATAACTGGACCGTGAAATGCTTGGACCATGTGTGCTCCATTGTGCAGGTATGAAGGAGGTGAAAATTTAAGGGCAGGGCAGTAGGAAGGAATTGAATTTGGCTGTGTATTTCACTCTCACTCTAGAGATAGTCTTGACTTTATCCTGCTTGGCATGCTGAGTGTGACCTGAAATGAGCCTCGGATGATGTCTTCCTGGCATCGGTTCAGTGGTGCTGGATGGTCGAGTCAAGTGCCATGTAGGTATGCTTGCTTCTGATTGGATATTGAGCCGAGCAAGCTTGCACGTGATTAGGTTATGCACCAGGCACATTGTACAGATGATTGGGTTAGAATGTTTGATGTGCTCCAGTGTTGACAGCACTGATTTCTGCAAATCTGTCTCTCTAGCTTCTGTATCTATCTGTCAAACTCTTAAAGGTGCAGTCATAGATCCAATAAAAAATGTTTTTTTTTCAATTTCTGAGAATATCTCCTCAGGATCTACAAGCTATCCATTGTGTGTGTGTGTGTGTGTGTGTGTGTGTGTGTGTACTGAAATGCATGTGGTGTTTGTACACAAACCTGACTCTGTAAATGAGAAACAAAGTGGCTTAGTATGAGCCACACAACACTATACCTGTCAATCAGCAACAGGGGACTTACCTTATTGCTGACTGGCTGGATGTGAAATAGGAGTATTGATGCCTTTGCAGTGTGTATCCATGCATGGGGCAAGGGAGTTGGGGCACTAAAGCAAAGTGTGTATCACTTTGTCTGTTACCTTCAAATATCAAGAATCTTCCTCCAGAGCGATGGCTTCCCCTTTAAAAAAACGGAGAGCCATTCATTAGTGAATATCCTGTGAGCTTTATCTTCCATTATCAGTTCATTGTGGCTAAATACAAAGGTTTCCTGGTGAAACCACCTCAGCTTAGTATCTCTTATTCACTTGCTTTACATCTTGTTTTGGTTCTGTGTCTGTTTACAATAACAATAACAAGATCGACTGACTTGAAGGAATGCTCATGAGCATGCACAATAACTTGGCAATGCAACACAGATTTTGTAGAAAGTGGAAATGTCTGAGATCATGTGGTAAAAAACAAAAGAAAGAATACATCTGATTTCAGGAGGAATAAAAAAAGATGGCGATGGCTAATATCACTGTGTCTGTTGCAGGGGTCATCGACACTCGCGTACAAGAGAAATCAAATGGTTTCGGAAAGACATTGTGGCCGATTCAATTTTATTTCCAAGAGATAACACTGTATCTCATGTTTATTTAATTTAAAGTCTGTTGGGCTTTTTACACCCGAGCCTACGGGCTCATCAGGCTGGAGCTTATCCCCGGTTTCCGTAGCATGAAGCGACTAGGAGTTCAACTCCTCCTGGATGGGACTCTAGTCCATCGCAGGTTATCCTCGCAGAATTTTTACTGGTACCCATTTATACTGCTGGGTGGACACAGGCACACTCGTGGTTAAGACCTTACCCAGGGATCGTAGCACCTGGGAGAATAGGTGGGGGTCTAACAAGGATTCAAATCCACAACCTCTCGATCATGAGCCCAGCACCCTAACCACTACACCACCGGCCCCATGATAAGTGAATGGACACCTTTAATGGTTTAATTGATTCCTGGGCAAAAAAAATGTACGTGTATTTTTGAATATGTCTACCGAAAAAAATTAAACTAAATTGAATACGAAATTGATTGGAGACAGCTGACCCGCCAGTTTTTATCACCTGCCATCTCCCAACTACCAGCCAGCTCTTTGGCTCATTGGCAAGGATGAAACATCCTTTTCCCAAGAACCAGTCAGTTGTTTCAGTCAGTCATGGCAAAGTCAAGGTAGTGTTAATAAAATAAAATAAAAAAACAGAAGAAAATGCTATCTACCCTCTTTTGCATACATGAATGCACAGATACCTGATATTGGCTAGTGTCGCTATGGTGGACAGGTTAGGGTTCAACACATAAGTATTCTCTCTCTCGCTCTCTCTCTCTCACGCACACACACACACACACACACACACACACACACACACACACACACACACACACACACACACACACACACAC
>JBCNYH010000003.1:14702836-14715682 GCA_039654325.1 Tandanus tandanus
GTGGATTCATGATGATCTTGATGGAACTTGGTGGATTCGTGATGATCTTGAGGGAACTTGGTGGATTCATGATGATCTTGATGGAACTTGGTGGATTCGTGATGATCTTGAGGGAACTTGGTGGATTCATGATGATCGTGCTGATCGCAGAAAATATTTTGACTATCAAAGATTTTGCCGAGATTATTCTGATGTATAATGATTTGACACCAATTGTGATAGAATGCGGGAATCATAGTAGAGCTTAACAGAACTTAACATGGCATAACAGACCTTGATGCGCCATCATAGGGGATCTTGAAGAACTTGGAAACATGATTCATTCAAGTTTCATCTCTTGGATGCACCCTGCCTCCTTTTTATCCACCAATCGTGCTCCAAGTGTGGTCATAAATTGTGGAGCTCCACGCTTTTTTAAATTGCGCAGATCACGGACATCGTGACCCAGTATGAACCCAGGGTAACATAGATGCAGTTTTAAATTTCTTGTTTGACTTTACTCAGTTGAGTCCATTCACTGCCTCATTCATTTGCACTACAAGTTTGCCCCAATTGATATGCAGCTTAATTCTTTCAGACAATATATACCTCAATGGTGACATAAAAATTGTAAAAAATTATTTTATTATTGTGATATTTATAATTTCGCTTGGATCCAAGCCAACCCAGGCAAGACCAATGAATGCAACCAATGTATACAACTCACCTTGAGTAGTTCTTTTGTTATCTTCAGTAATAGATGTATCCTGGTCTCAGTTGTTCCGAAGTGTCCCACAGTTCAAATACATGTACATTAGTCTAATTGGCTGTTCCAAATTGCCTCTAGGTGTGAGTGTGAATGGTTGTGTGTGTTGGCCCTGGGATGTACTAGTGAACTGTTCAAGCTGTACCCACCTTTGCCCAAAGTGGGCTGAAATAGGCTACAGCCTCCCTGCAACTCTAATAAGATTAAATGATTTTGGTGACTATTGAGTGCCTTTAAGTCAACTAATTTGGTGTAGAAGCCAGTATTCTTGCAACCCTATCATTATCTATCATCTGACCCTCAAGGATAAGGCAGCATTACATATGTTTTGTACATAGATACATTTAGAACTTTTAAGTTCCTGCTGTGACCCTTTTACTTCCAGTAGTCAGGCGGTTATTGGTTTGTGAGTATTCCTTGATGTATTTTGGAAAAATGTCATGCAGGTGCAGTCCTAATGCTGAGGTAGTGGTCACGCAAAGTCTCCTGGACAATCATGCCAAGCCTTGGGAGCCTCAGAAGGCCTTTACTCAGAGCATTCTCCAAAAACATTGGAGCAATTTGAGCTAAAATTCCAGACTATCCTCTTTTATCATCAAAAATGGTTTCACTGGGGAGAAGTAATATTTGGCTGCAGTAGTGGTTATAGAAGCATAAAACACGCTTCAGAAACAGTTGCAGTCAAGACCATGCTATTCCTGTTTTACGTGGCAGCAGAGGATCACGTAATGTGCCATTATGAGTCCGGAGGGAGCAGTAATGACAGGCATAAGGAGGAAAGATGGACTTTTGTTGCTGTTGTAGGAGAAAATGGTCTTTGACCTAACTCATACTGGATGGTAATGAGCCCGCACCACTGACTAGAACAGGATTGACTTTAAATCTTCATTGTCAAGAGATGGTTATAGGAATCCGCTTCTGCTGTTTCTTTCATATGTCTCTAATTGGCATGGACATGGACATTAACAGCAAGAACGTGGATGTCATGAGGTTAAGAGTAAGTGTGATAAATCAACATTTACTCCATTATCAAGCCATCCGAAGACACAGTTATAGAGCAAAGCCAAATCTATACAACGTGTGACCCTGTTGACCTTTAACTCATGGGTCATTCAATACAGGAGCTATCCAATCAGCTTCACAAACATGCTATAACCTTTTATTACTGTCACTCTCCTTCTGGTACATACATCTGAGTCTCAAGAGACAACAGAATGCTGTGTTATGTAAAGTTCAACTGATCCAATAATCACTCTCCCTCACTCATTTGCCAAACCTCTTAATCCTACTAGGGTTGTTGGCATGCTGAAGCCTATTTCTGCCGACACTGGGTGAAGGCTGGGTACACCCTGAACAGTTTGCCAGACCATCACAGGGCCAACACACACACACACACACACGAACAAAACCAGTCACACTCAAACCTAGAGGCAATCTGGAACAGCCAACACAGAAATGGCTGAACCCAGGACTCGAACCCAGGACCTCCTTGCTGTGTGACGGATGTGCTAACCACTATGCCACTGTGCCGCCCGCTCCAATAATCAGCTAAGCTCATTTATTCCACTAAAGACAACCTGAAATCAAAACCTTTTTATGTCTTGTTTGATCATGTCCTGCGTGGGTTTCCTTGGGGTTATCCAGTTTCCTCCCACACTGAAAAAGACATGCACGTCAGGTTAACTGGCTACTTTAAATCACCAATAGCTGTGAGTGTAAGTGTGAGTTGTTTGGGTCTGTGTTACCTTTCAGTAGAATGACTGGCGACCTTTTTTGCCTTAAGTCAGTTGGGAGTGACTCCAGCTTCCCCCACGACCTTGCCGAATAAGTGGTAGAGATGATGGATGGATGGATGGAACACCTACATAATACATAACGGATAATCTGATCTAAGCTGACTTGCCAGAAATGTTTACAGCAAACCTAGTAGAGACTAGCAGTATGTATAGAGATTAAGATCCTCACCCGCTCTCACTTATTTGCTGAACTGCTTAATCCTACTGTTAGGGTCACAGGATAGCTGGAGCCTATCTCAGCCGACAGTGGGTGAAGGTGGGGTACACCCTGAACAGCTTGCCAGACCACTGAAGAGCAACACACACAACCGTTCACACTCAAATCCACACCTAGGCGTAATCTGGAACAGCCAATTTGCCTGATATGCATGCCTTTGGACTGTCTGGAAACAAGAGTACACGGAGGAAACCCACACAAGCACACGGAGAACATGTAAACCACACAGAAACGCACGAGCCCAGGACTTAAACCCAGGACCTTCTTGCTCTAAGTTGGACTTGTTAACCACTATGCCAGCACTGTGAATTTACAGCATCCTTAGTGCTTGCCTGGTCAGGGGCTCTGTGGTTAAAATTAGGCTTCATATTTTGGGAAATAAAACAAGCTGAATTAGTTAGAATGTATCACAGGCAGGTGCAGACAAATTTAGCTGAGACGAGACTAATTATGAATCGTAGTGATGTGGGTGAAGTAGAACTGTCAGAGAGCGAGAGAGTTCACACACACACACACACACACACAAACACACAGCGTCCTGACAGTTCTGCAATTGCTGTTTTTTCTTCCAATCTTTCCAGGGGCATGGTAGTTGAAACTTCATATTAATTTTCTTTTAAACACTTCTGAGTTAGGCCAGAGTGGCACGGTGGCGTAGTGATTAGCACATCCGCCTCACAGCAAAAAGGTCTTGGGTTTGAGCCCCGGCACAGTGAGCGTGCTTCTGTGTGCATGTTCTCCCTGTGCTTGTGAGAGCTTCGTCCAGGTACTCCGGTTTCCTTTTACAGAACAAAGGCATGCACATTAGGCTAATTCATTCATTCATTTTCTGAACCGCTTAATCCTAATTAGGGTCGCGGGGAGGCTGGCGCCCATCTCAGCTGACTCTGGGTGAGGGCAGAGTACACCCTGGACAGCTTGCCAGGCCATCGCAGACAGTAGGCTAATTGGGTGTTCCAAATTGCCCATAGGTGTGAATGTAAGTGTGAATGGTTGTGTGTGTATGTTGGCCCTGCAATGGACTGACAAAGCGTTGAGGGTGTACCCCACCCTCCATGCAACCCTAGTAGGATTAAGCGGTTTGAGAAAGGAATGAATGAATGATTTAGGCCACACCCACTTTGGGTTTACATCTGAATACAGATGCTGCTGTAGAATAACAAGTTGAAGAACATTTTCAAGTTTAAATGCCTCATTAATCCTACTAAAGGCAGACCAACTCAGTAATGGCAATATGTGGCCAATTCTGAATCACAGGAATAAGGTTTATTCTTATAAATCTTATTTTTGAACATGGTGTCCTATGACTATAAAAAATGCAATGTTTCCATGATAAGTAAGTTAGCAAACCAATGTAGTTCAAACACTGACCACCTGGGGACACTAATGTTTGTATTTGTCTGAGTGTGTCAGCCTGCCAGTGTAAAGTCTCTGTACAGCATTAACCTGTGCTGCTGTGGAGAATCTGGACAAGTAGGCTGAGCTTGACCTGTGTGTTCCCTTGGCAGGAGATCTCTATCCTGGGCATAAGGCCTCATTTTTGGGCATGGCAAGGGAGCAGTGTGAGCGGAGTGTGTATGAAGATAGATTAAGAATCTACGGACACCATCTGTCATTGCAGAGACACCAGGGAAGTGAGGTTGCCAGTCAGGTGGGCAGTGTGGGACAGGAGTTCCCACCTCCACCAGCTGCCATAATCCTAACATCTGTGCTGCTACAGTGAGCAAAGCTTCTTCTTCTTCAACTTCAGTCTGTGAAACTTTTCAGCTGTCCAGAAGGTCTAGAACACATTCTGTGTAAAGTAGCTTCTAGAATACGTTCAGATGAATTGTAGTATAGTATACCATGGTGGTGCCACAGGAGGTATCGGCACTTTCAACCCCAGTGTCCATGATTCATCTGAGTTCTCCAGTTTTTTCTTAACACTCAAAAAATGCCCAAAATTCCCATTCGGTGTGACAAAGTGTGAATGGTACCATGCATCCCATTAATCTGCCTCACTCCCAGTGAAACCCTCTGCATCCACTATGACTCTGACCAGAACAAGGATGAATGAATGGTGTGTAACCATACAATAGAGCATTCCTCTATTAGAAAGCTTTCACATTAGAAAAAAAGCAGAATGAATAGAGAGCCTTCCAAACTCTGCTGTTACACTAAAATAAATATATATATATTTTCATCATCAGGTGGTTTTAACTTACATATACTAAGTGGCAATCTGCTAAAATATTTTTGATAGTTTGCATTAGCCTGATTGAACAGGCCACCATTTGTTGTTTGTTATACTCTCGTGAGAGTGTGAAATCGCTATAATAGGACGTAGACGTGTCGGTTTCAATAATTCAAGATGCCGACACACTAACAGTATACAGATATTAAACTAACAAATCGGATATAAACGAGTGAACTTCTGAATAAACATCCCTCCCACCCCACTTTTCACAGTACAATGGCACCCCCCCTATATGAAGACCTATTACTCATTTATTTCATGAAGAAGGTTGTAATAAAGCATTTTATTGTGCAAAGATATAAACAATGTATGCAAGCTTTACTACATTCGAGTTTAACTCCTGTTTAACTGACCTTGGGGACTTGTGAAACGCTCATTTTTTGTAAGTAGGTACCACTGATCTAAAAAAAGACTGAATTGTACATCCTAGTGTTTGCATGCGGCAAAAATTTAAGCCATTGTGGCACCAATTTATACTCAAATGCATGAAATGAGGGGGAAAACAGAAATAATTACATTTAAGATGTAGATATTGTTCAAAAGCCTCTTTTTTTGACAAATTTCAGCTATGCAGAGCTGCTATTTTAAATATATATATTTTTATTTTCAAATACTTTTAAGTATTATTAAAATGATAGGTGAACATATATAAATTTAAGACATTCTGACCCTCAGTAGTGAATTTTTTCCAGGTTTTTGAGCCAAGTCTCACCAAAACGGCCACCGTATGGCTACAAATACGACTATAAATAAAACACACCGTAACAAAATCTGATTAAGCTCAGAATGATATTTTCATAAATAAATTCTTCTTCTTAGAAGAAAACTCTCTGTTCCAGGGTTCTACACAGAACCGTCAAGGGTTTACTCTGAGAATAAACTGCAAAAACCTTTAGGGTGTAAGATTAATAAGAGTATGCAGCTGTTATGCTCATTGTTAGAAGCAGGATGAATAAGGACCCTTAGAGGGCGCTACCAGATTATCACACAGCCAGCAAGTTCAGGGGCCCTCCATTCTGATGGGAAATTGAAGGTGAGTGACTGCTTGGCGTACCTGATTAGTATTCTCTACAGCTCCAGACGGGAATTGAATGGTGAGGTCTTTACACACCAGCCACCTCCATCACCACAAAGCTGGAACCATCCCAGTGCTATGACTAGGGACTGTGAGTGTGTGTGTGTGTGTTTGTGCAAGTACAAGCATTATCGATTCCAGAGAGTGGACTGTTTCCATTTAGTTGCAAATGAATACAAAGACTAGATGAGAATTTAAAGAACAAGCATTCATGCGTGCCTGATTAGTCATCGTACAGCCAATTATCAATTACAGTTGTGCTTTATGTTGCATACATTCTGTATAAACATTATCTCTCTGCTCTTTTTTAAAAATAGAAATCTAATGGAATTGTGCTGGCTACATTAGAGAACATATAATGAGGAAGCCTTGGGGGTAATTCGCTCACTCCTGAAACTCTAGAAGTGAAATCGGCTGTAATGAGTCTACACACTGTTCATGCTTGTGTTCAAAAGACACAATTAAGTGAAAGCTTATCACAAGAGCCGACAACTCATTAGGCCAGAGTCCTGAGGCAGTAATAACAGCAAGCGTCTGTAAGCTTCCCCCAGCTATCATGTGTCCCTACATGCTCTAAAGCTGTTCTGTTCAAGAGCATCCATGTCGAGCAACTAAATGTAGATTGATAGCAGTAAGCATCATGGTTGAGTGTGGCACCTATAAGTTACTCGATGAGGGGAAAAAACCTGCTGTGTATCAGGAAAGCAGCCAGACGCAGCGCCGACGGCAGACTGAGGCTCCCTTGAGCATGTTTCAAACAAAGACAACACACGCGCAAACATAACACATGGTATCATTAAGCAGTAGTTTAGATGACTGAGGAATTGCTCTCTTAAAGAATTTGACTGGTAATGGGAGTACTGGTTAGCATGTCTGCCTCACAGCAAGAAGGTCCTTGGTTCTAGTCCAGGGCTGGGTGAGGGCGTTTCTCTGTGGCGTTTGTGTGTTCTCTCTGTGCTTGCGTGGGTTTCCTGTAGGTACTCCGGTTTCCTGCCTTCACGCAGTGTCGGCTGAGATAGGCTCCGGCCTCGGTGGACCAACCTAAGTTTGTTGCCTCTCAACATACACAATGTCTTTGCATGTATGGGTGGCCTTCAAATTGACTGGTAAGTCAGTTTTTATTTTATTCTATCCTTACCCACTAGATATGAGCAGTCGTACATTGTGATTGGCTACTGTACAACTAGGATGTCACCTCATATCCTAGTAGGTAAGTGGTTAGCACGTCCGCCTAACAGCAAGAAGGTCCGGGGTTTGAGGATTGAGTTGGGCGAGGGCGTTTCTGTGTGGAATAGGCTCCAGCCTCCCCACAACCCATATAGGATTAAATGCTTCGGCTAATGAGAGTGAAAAGAGAGGCGGTCTCACTACAGAAAGAAAAAGAGAGGCGGTCGCGACGTGTTATAAGTTTAAAGCTAACAATCGCTGGAGCGAGTTCTTTCATTCATTATAGACGTATTCCATAAAAAGGACAACATTTGGAATGAAAGTATTTGTGGGTAGGAACATGTTTTAATTGTCAAGAATTCTATGTTTTTTCAAGCCGCCAATAAGCTTGCTACAGTGAACAGGAATTCAATACTTGCTGTTGCATAATGCCAGTATGACGTACATGCCGCCACACAGTTAGCATGCTATTCGCTAATGCTAATTTCGTTCATTATAGACTTATTCGACAAAAATAATTTGACAGCTTTTCACTAAACGTGACTTTCTAGGCCTGCTGCGAGGAACAGCCCTCCAGTTAGCTCCATGCTAATTGGCTCTTCCGTGAAGTATTTTATGCTAAGAACGTATATTGTTTTAATTTTCAAGACTTTGAATAAAATAATAAAAATGCTATGTCTTACAATTCAATGGATAAAATAAAAGAGTAACAGCCCGTTCAGCTATCATTAGCTATGGGTTGATATCCAATATGAGGTTGTGAAATAACCGTTAAATATGTTCTTATCATCAGATCTTCCTGCTCGAATAGGTAAACACTGTGTTAAAGGATTTCCTATAGAATCTTTAAAGCTCGGGTTAGTAATCTGGAAAGCTAGCAAAAAAGTAGCATCTCTTCAGGGCTCTAGATAAACCCTCCCCAGAATTTGGAGGCTTTTCCAAAGCCATGAACCCCCGGAAAACAAACACACACACACACACACACACACACACACACACACACACACACACACACACACAACTTCATCTCATATCGGCGAGAGAGAGGACCTCAACTTCATTTTGCTATGTAAACTATGTCTCATTCAGTGGTAAGGAAACAGCAAATATTGTTAAAACAAACAGTAGCAGTGATGTGCTCTGACTGTGGGGTCATGCACAAGCAAGGGGACATGTAGCATTTGATTGGATATTTCCCAGCGGACCGTGAGGCAGGGATTGGTCGGCATTTTTACAGGATTACAGTGGCCACAGATGACAGATTTTCTTCTTACCTTTTTCAGATCTAATAAGTTATTGATTGCTTTTGGGGTGTAAACACCATTCAAACAGTTTGTGTATACAGCTAAAAATTTACCAACCCCAGCTTTAAGGACTCTCCTAGAGTCAGGAATATTCAACTAACTTCTTCAACTAATCCTACTAAGTAAAATTTCCAACATAACTGAATGTCAACAACAGTCAAATTTTAATTCTTATCTGTTAGTGATTAGTTCATGGCTTTAGAAAATGTTTGGAGGGGACATGATGTAATATGATGATCGTAATCATATTTTGCCGCATGGCGCGTGAACAGCCTTGGGTTGCAGCCGCTTGGGGCAGGTAAATCTTTTGTTCTAACAGTTGCATGAAGTCTTTTTTTTTATCGAGCATTGCTCTAAGAGCCTATTTCCTGTCGAATTCTAATAGCATCTCAATTTTTTTTTTCAAATTCCTCCTTTAATAAAAAAAGAACCCTTTAAGTGAAAAGATTGAGCTCTAGGAGCTAGTTTGCTAACAATGGCTAACTTTAACTCTAACTTTAAATCCAAAGCAAAAAAAAAAAAGAAAAGAAAAGAAAAGGATCATCATGGTAGTAAGAGAGCTTCAAGTCTTATGTTTTTATAATACAGCAGTGCACGTGCGTCTGGATGATGCCGGTCGCATCTGGCACAAATGCTCTAAATCTTCTATATCCACGTTTTATGCGAAGTCTAATTCAATTCCAAGATATTGCTTTCATTTGTCTCGCATATCATCATTACTTTAACAGCGATTGGTGTTCTCATGAGATTAGCTTACCTTTCTGGCGTGCTCACCTTCCCCTCGTTGCTTTCACATTCAACACCTCACATCACTCGCTCTCTTAGGCACTTGGGCTCTCTTCAGGAATCATTATGCCTATCTTCTGATCATCCGTTATCTGTGACTGAACATATTGGGTTATTGATTTTACCGGGTGCCATTTTGAAAAAAAAAGGAAAGAAAGAAAGAAACAAGGTACGGAAATGACAGCCGGAGCGAGTGGGAGAGTGATGGGGCATATATCACACTATTATCAATCCATATTTTTTCTCTTGTAACTTGCCATTTCTCAGCCTCTCCTCCTCACCCACAGCACATAAAACTTATGGTACAATTTCCTTCAGTAGAATTCGATTTAAGATGTAATCCATATCAGGATTTCTTTCTTTATCTTTATCTTTTTTTTCTCCCCCCTCTAGGCCATGATTAAAGAGGAGGCGGCATGTTGGCGTAGTGGTTAGCACATCCACCTTAGAGCAAGAAGGTCCTGGGTTTGAGTCCTGAGTTTGGTGAGGGTGTTTATGTGCGAAGATTGCATGTTCTCCCAATGTTTGCATGGGTTTCCTCCAGGTACTCCGGTTTCCTTTGACACTCCAAAGACATGCACATTAGGCTGATTGGCTGTTCCAAATCGCCCCTAGGAGTGGATATGAATGTGATTGGTTGTGTGTGTATTGGCCCTGCGATGATCTGGTGATCTGTTCAGGGTGTATCCCGAACTCACCCAGTGTTGTCTGAGATAGGTATCAGCCTCCCCATGACCCTAATACAGGGGTGTCGAACTCATTTTCACTGAGGGCCGTGTCACTAAATTTAAAGGTGATCGAAGGCCAAATAACCACTGAACATCTATTCTACAAGGGCAACCATGAAATCTGCATGTCAGAATGATTCGTTGAAGCATTAGTCCTCTTTTCCTTCATTCACTTGCTTTTTCTGACAACTCTTAACAGTGACAAGCTAGCTTGCAATCTTTCTTGCATCATGAATGACTAGCTGTTTACTTGAAACAGGCTGCTGCCACCTAGTGGAGGGATGATGAATTAGGTTTCATGGTAACGGTCGATGCAAAGAATGTATGATAATCATATTCTTTGAAAGCTCTCGCAGGCCACATAAAATGAGTTGGCGGTCCGGATTTGGCGCACGTGCCTTGAGATTGACACCTGTACCCTAATAGGATTAAGCAGTTTGGAAAATGAGTGAGAGAGTGAATGATTATAGAGAGGTTTAATAGTGATCCCCATTCAAAATGAGCTCTTAATTCTTTTTCCATAGCTGTATATTGTTGAAATATTGATTTTATATGATGTCAGGCTCTTCACAAGAAAAAACTAAGTGGGGAAAAGATAAAGCTTGGTGGCCTTTACACTGTCAATAATTGACTGCAATAGGGCGTGAGTATGCTAGCTGAGAACTGAGAAGTGCGGGCTTAAGTGAGCGAGTCGGATGGCACTGATATGAGAATGAGCGTGTGCCAAGTGAGTATTTAACTGAATGGGAATTCATTTATATGTGAAATAATGGTACTTTTGCTGTAAAACCAGAGCTCGTAGATCCACTATTATAAACATGGGTTACATGGTGTGAGTACAATAAATTCTTCCTACATGTTAGTAGACTTATAGGCTGCCTATATAAAGTAACCTATCAAATATGCAAGCGTTTCTCACCTGAGAAATTGCTTCATTTTCTCGCCATACAAATTACAGGTTTCTCGATTTTTATTAATGACTTATGGATTGGTGTTTCAAGCCATGACAGAAACCTGCTTTAGTTTGAATTCATCAAAAAGCCATTTTCAGCTCAAATTAACCTCAATTGCCTTTCATCTTGGGCGGCACGGTGGTATAGTGGTTAGAACGTCCGATTCACAGTAAGAAGGTCCCGTGTTCAAGTATTGGGCTCAGCGAGGGTGTTTCTGTGTGAAGTTTGCATGCTTTCTCTATGCTTGCATGGTTTCCTCTGGGTACATTGGTTTCCTACCACAGTCCAAAGACATGCACGTTAGGCTAATTGGATATTCTCGATTGCCCCGAGGTGTGAGTGTATGTGTGAATGGTTGTAGGTTTTGGCCCTGAGGTCTGGTGAACTGTTCAGGATGTACGCTGCCTTCACCCAGAGTTGGCTGTGATAGGCTCCAGCCTTCCTGTGACCCTAGTAGGATTAAGCAGTTTGGCAAATGAATGAATGCCTTTTATTTTTCTTTGGAAAATGATTGTTAGCATGCCACGTTATGTCAGTTTTATATTGAGAATGATATCAAAAATATCATCTCACAAAAAGATTACAGGACATGATACAGTAAAGCTTTCAAATTACTAAACTGCCTTTTTATGCAATTAATCATCAAGTGTTTCCAAGCCCTGGGTTTGATTCCCGGGCTCAGGGCGTTTCTGTGTAGAGTTTGCATGTTCTCCCTGTGCTTGCGTTGGTTTCCTTCAGGTACCCCGGTTCCCTCCCACAGTCCAAAAACATGCACATTAGGCTAACTGACTGTTCTGACCCTAATTAGGATTAAGCGACTTAGAAAATGAATGAATGATGATTGAGTTTTTTAAGCTCTGTCGCTCAACACATATAAGATATTTGAAACTGTATAACATCATCATCACTATTATCACCAATATTTACATTTACATCAAATGATCATACAGTAACCCAGTGCCTACTTGCCAGTCACATAAAACAAAGACATATTTCAACCACATCTAAAAATTACACGAATTAATAATACTGGGTGCTAGTGGTCAGCACGTCTGCCTCAAAGTAAGAAGGTCCTGGGTTTGAGCCCCGGATCCATGGAGTTTGCACGTACTCCCAGAGCTTGTGTAGGTTTCCTCTGGGTACTCCGGTTTCCTCCCACAGTCCAAAAATATGCACATTAGGCTAATTGGCAATTCCAGTTTGCCCCTAGGTGTGAGTGTGAATGCATGTGTTGCCCTGCAATGGTCTAGTGAGCTGTTCTGGGTGTACCCTGCCTACGCCCAGTATCGCCTGAGATAGTCTCCAGACTCGCCGCGACCCTAGTGTTAGGATTAAGTGGCTCAGCAAATGAGATGAGTGATAAGTAAATAACACCGCTTAATAACACCATGTTTGTTGCTACTATATTTCATCAGCAAGAAGCTTCTATTACAGCACAGTTGCATGTTTAAGTTGAAGTAACTTCTGAGAAATCATGTTTATACAGCAGTAGTTGATAATAAGTCAGGCTTATAGTAGTTCTTCCAATGAGTAGTTGGTTCTCATTTTACAAGTTGCAAGAAGCAAGTCTACAAAAAACATAATAAATAATATAAAAAAACGTGTATATCGAGGGCTGACAGCAACAAGTGGATATCTCCAAAAAAACGCCAAAATTGACCTTTTGAACTAGTGTTTTTTGCCCTATCGCCTTCTACCTGCTCAATGAATATCAACCTCGTCACATGCTTAGATACGTTAAAATCCAGTAACAAGATCAATCAATATAATCAAATAACCAATAAAATTCTACAACTTTGAAAAGAATCACATATATATATATATATATATATATATATA
>JBCNYH010000003.1:14715782-14725782 GCA_039654325.1 Tandanus tandanus
CGCCCATGATTGGCTGGTGATCGCTGTGAGTGACAGGGAAGTGAGCGTATGCCATCCCTCCCTCCCGTGAGAGCTCGACCAATTAGCTCCCATGGAATCCCTTGTCGATGCGCCACTCGGGAGCAAAGTATATAATTTAAATGTCTTTGACAGAAAATGACGAGCTGCAAATGAATAATAAAAACGTGGATTAGCACTGTTCTACGGGCATTTCAAAACTAAGAAATACATTGTGCGAAAACTGCTTTTTTCCCACTATAATAAGGACCTGCTGTATGCGAGTGCTGGCAGTTTTATAGGCTGGTAGCCAATTAATGTGGGTGTCTTCCATCAAAAACCTGGCAAAAAATAACTAATTAATGTGATTATCAAGATAGGACCATTCATGCCTATTAACCTTTATATATTTGCCTGCAGAAAAAAAGGTTGGATATTGCTGTTGCTGAATTCTGCCAAATGAATAGGCTAAAATTAGGATTTTCATTTAAAACCATGCATTGCCCTGTTGGCTTTTACAAACCATCCATATATTTAATCAAGACTTGGAAATGTTAGTTGCTTTCAAACATGCCTTTGCTATCTAACTCTCACTCACTCACTCACTCACTCACTCATTTGCCAAACCGCTTACTACTCCTAAGGTCGCGGGGAGGCTGGAGACTATCTCAGCTGACACTTGGTGTAGGCGCGTTACATTTCGTCAGACTATCACAGGGCCTAGACACACACAAGCATTCACACTCACACTCACACCTAGGGGCAATTTGGAGCAGCCAATTATCCTAATGTGCATGTCTTTGGACTGTGGGAGGAAACTGGAGGAAACCCATTTAAGCACAGGAAGGACATGCAGACTCCACACAGAAACGCCCGAGCTGGCAGACAGGCTAATCACTATGCCACCGTGCCACCTGCTATCTAACAGCAAAGATAAAATTCTAGTTTTAAGGAAGTAGTTTTATAACAATTATAACTACATGTGATTTCCAGAGGTGGCCAAAGTTGGAAGGCCACCCATTAGAAGTACAGATACCTGAGTAAAAAAATAAAACTTTGGTTAAATAAAAGTACTGATTTACACAACTTCTTAACTCAATTAAAAGTAAAAAGTTCAGGTTCTGAAAGGTACGCAATGTGTTCCAGTACAAAGTAGCTCTTCGAAGGCCATTTAAGTAGACGCCTTTTCTCCGTAATCAAGTATTCTGCTCTTGTATGTTTTGTCTTGTTATATATTTATGTAATTTTCACTTTGTTATGTCTGTCATGTATGATATGCCCTGATGGATCCAGTGGGAAGGCGTACAGTGATGCAAAAAAAATGTAAAAAGTATTGTTAATTCCCGCGAAAAGCATTAACACTTTTGCGACATGTCTAATTTGAAAATGTAAGGTGTACAAAATACAGATATTTGTGTTAAAATGTTAATGTAAAAACCTGTATATGCTAGTGAAATACAGATACCTGAATCTCTACTGAAATCTAGTATCTTACGGAGTGGCGAATGCTGACAAATGCAGCGATTTTTGGATTCGCCATCCTCTCTGATGAATGTTGGCGAAAAGCACACTTCTACTCTGTCATTAGTAAATTTAAATTGCCATAAAATGTGCAGTCTGGACCACAGCTGGATGAATGATGCTAAATGCAGAGCATATTTCATTCAAATAGGAAACATGACTTTTTAAATTTTGCCATTTATAAGAGTTTTTAATGACATCATCGGTGTGTGGATTCTTACCAAAATTTAATGGGAACATCTTTGGGTGATCGACTACCCATCCTAAGAAGTTTGCACTGATCTGTCAAAAACTGTGTACAGGAAGAGCGTAACAGACAGACAGACAAAAAACCAAAAAAAACAACAACAAATAAATCCATATGTTTTCTAGTTTATGAAAACGTCTTGGTCTTGCGATTTTTGTGCCAGAATTTTAACGAATTCTGTCAATTGAACTGATGACACCTGCTGGGCCAGGAATTGCCATAAAGCTGATTTTATTTCTTTGGGGTTTGATGAATGTCTGAACATATGAATTGATGTATGATGTGGAGTTTACAGAGCGCATTTCTTGTTTGATGGAAGGATGGTTTACAGATGGCTGGGAGATTCCCATTGCAAGGTTGCATTTTCCTGTTTCCATCTAGCGAAACTTTGCCAAACATAAAATTTGGGCACTGATTGGATGGAAGCTGGAGATATATTACTGCATCCCTAACAAACTTTTTTCCCCTCATGATTAAGTCATTTAATGTTGCCAAATCATTGTGACGTGAAATGACAGCAGCCATTTTCTGATCCTCTATGAATTGATCTTAGGCGTCCTCTCGAATACTTTGAAGTTCTTCCAGACTTAGGAACCACCTTCAGCACTACTGGGCTTTGTGAATTACCCTTTGTCTAAAAAAATGTGTTGTTTTATGTTTAGGACTGATACACAGCCATTAATTTTAGGAGTTTCAACTAAACAGTTAGGAGCTACTTTTAGCTTTAAGATTCTTTATGAATACGGACCCTGAACTATATGCCATAGCAAAATATAAGCAAGGAGGTTATGCTTCATCCTCGGTTTGTGTTTTGTCATCTGTTAGCAGGATTGCACAAAAAGTAAACTGTAGATTTTTACCAAATTCCTACCAGAGGCGGGGCTTTGGACAAGGAAGACTCTATTGGATTGTGGAGACGATCCAGATCAACTTCTGGATCCAGGAATTTTTTTAAAAGAATTCTTTAACAATATTTTGGGCATTTTTGTTTATATAGGAGAGTGCTGGGCTTGGCAGAGGTTTGCACTCTCCGGGTACTACTTTTTCTTTTTGTTTATATTTATTTTATAACTTAGATTTTTTTCTTTTTCTTTTCAGGAATGAAATGCTACAGAAAGCAAAGTCTGTAAGTCAGTAAAGAAAGTAACATATCATCTAATATACCAGACAAGATAAAACACATATACACGAGCAAATGTGACACTAAAAGTTTCCAGGAGAAACCTGGCTGATTTTATGCCACCTCGTGTTCCCAGAAAAAAACTCTAGATCCATGCAACTCCAAAAGAGATACAGCACTTACTGACGATGAATGGATGAACAAATGTACATAAATACACTATAGAAATCTTACGCCATACCAGATGCACCAGAATCTGGCTGTATGTTTTTTATATACATTACATGGCCAAAAGTTTGCGGACACCTTCCCATCACATCCATATGTGGTTCTTCACCAGACTGTTGCAACACATTTGAAAGGTCACAGTTATACAGGATGTCTGTAGCATTACAATTTCACTTAACTAGTACTAGGGACCACTCCAGCATAACAATCTCCCTGTACACAAAGCAAGTGCCGTGAAAACATGATTTGCCAAGGCTGATGGAGGAGAGCTTAAGCGTCCTGCACAGAGCCCTGACGTCAATCCCACTGTCACTTTTGGGATGAAGTGGAACACCAATTACACCCTAGGACACCTCATCTAAAATCACTGCCTGTCCTCACTAATCATCTTGTGGCTGAATGAGCAAATCTTAAACAAAAATAAAAACTAGAGGGGCACTCAGAGAGTGCAGGGTATCTCCGCAGCACAGCATAGATAATATTGCAAATGAGCTTTACGTTATATGGGTACTGGTTTTATTTACTTGTGTGCTCATATTATGATGATTTAGTATGTAGTTTATGTAGAGCATTATTAGCGCTCAAAATCCTGTGACCGGGCGGCATGGTGGGGGAGTGGTTAGCACATTCGCCTCATAGCAAGCAGGTCCTGGGTTCGAATCCTGTGCTTGAAAAGGTCATTTCTTTGTGGGGTTTGTTCTTCACATGCTTGCACGGCTTTCCTCCAGGTACTTCGGTTTCCTTCCACAGACCAAATGCATGCACGTTAGGCTAACTAGCTGTTCCAAATTGCCTGAAAGTGAGAGCGTGAATGGTTGCGTGTATGTAGGCCCTGCGATAGACTGGCGGGCTGTCCAAGGTGTACCCCACCTTTGCACAGTGTCGGCTGAGATAGGCTCCAGCCTCCCCGTGACCCTAGTAGGATAAAGCAGTTTGGCAAATGGACTGATGGAAAATCCTATGTGCATGATTTTCACCTTTCAAGGTCACTCAATGTCAAGAGCGAAAATGTGTATATTGTAATTTTTTTTTTTGTTTCATTTCATTCCATTTACAGGTCACTTTTTATATGTAAGACCTGCTTTATCCTACTACACTTGCGGGGAGGCTGAAGCATATCACAGCCGACTCTGAGCGAAGGCAGGGCACAACACACACAACCATTCGCAATCACACTTATACCAAGGGGCAATTTGGAACGGCCAATTATCCTTATGTGCATGTCGTTGGACTGTGGGAGGAAACCGGAGTACCCAGAGGAAACCCACTCAAGCACAGAGAGAACATGCAAACTCCAGACAGAAACGCCTTGCCGAGCTTGGGACTGGAACCCAGGACCTTCTTGCTGTGAGGCGGACGTACTAACCACTACACCACGTGCAAAAATTTAATTCATGTTACATTAAATAAAATCCACGTTTTTGTTTTTTTATATATTTCAGTAAGGAAATACATATTAGCGCTGGCTTGACCCTGAGGTCACGGTGTTCACACACTCAGTTGTTTGTTAAATACAAACAGAGTTGATATCAAAACAGGACCGGTGATGACATTCAAATATTGTGATCCTGTGTGATGTGAACCTTACCTTCCCTTTCCATATGTTCGCGCTCAAGCCCTGCAGCTTGATCTAAAGCAGTCTTCCTTGCATACGTGTGTGTGTGTGTGTGTGTGTGTGTGTGTGTGTGTGTGTGTGTGTGTGCCCTTCTGTGTATCCTACCATATGTGTTCCTTACATCGATAACAATTGACATGCAACATAAGCTAGGGGGCTCCGAGCTCTTCATGTCTTCATCTCCCTCACACAAGCACCTCAGGGAACTTCAGAGAGCCCTGCATCTCTCCTCCTGTCACCATGAATTAGTAACACACTCACACGTACACCCATGTGATGCACATCTGTGCAGTGACACATTTAGGCCCTGAGTATTGTGTAGGGAAAAGCCCTTGGAGGATTTCTGACTGTGCCTGGTTAATGCTGACGAGTCTGGCGTATCAAAAACGGCATGCAGAGAAAGTGAAGAATAGAAAATGTGGAAGGGCTTTCTCTTCTTTATGTCCAGGATTGTGTAATTCTGCAAACTCTGTCCCGTGTGTCAGTAGGATTTACAGAACACTGACCTGGAGAAAATAGATGAGGTAGAAATGGGGAAAGAACATTAGAGCTTTAAAAGAGCTTAGGTGTGTGTGTGTGTGTGTGTGTGTGTGGGTGTATTCTTACAGTTAAATATCTCTAAACTCTCTGATGACTGAATGTATTTGACTTGAAATAGCTTCATCCTCTATTCCCAGTCTGACCTTTCAGACACACAGACTCACAAGATCTGGATTCCTACTACAGCATGTCTCTCTCTCTCTCTCTCTCTCTCTCTCTCTCTCTCTCTCTCTCTCTCTCTCTCACTCTCTCTCCTTTCCTTCCTTCTTTCCTCTTTTTCATTCTGTCTCTGTTATTCCTTCATCCCACACATTCTCACACCCCGAGACAGAAAGCAACCCAACCACTGCCAAACCGTTCTGCGAGCATGTGATACATTTCCATATGTAAATGAGATCAATTCCATTCCTAGATGTGTAATTAAACACGCAGAGCGAGCTTGCAAACAAACGTGCCTCTCCATTACTTTTCCAATAACAGAGTTGCCACGGCAACACGCTCAAGTGGCCAGTTTCATCAGGTGCCTCAGATGCTCGCCGCGCCTTCACTAATGTATGCTAAGAGATCTTTTGTGAATCATGTTTTGCGCTTTATTTTTTTTTGGACGACATCTTGAAGGCATCCACCCGAAAAATCCAACCCCTTCCCTTCTGGCTTAACGTGAATGCACACTGCCTGATTACCGTGGAAGGAGCAGTCCACGGGTGCGAGCACTGGGAAGATCATGTTTCATTCACATGCAAGAAAACATTATTGTAATGAATATGTACAACCAACATGACCATTGTTAGTACACACAGTTGTCCACTTGCGTGCTCGCTTTAGCAATATGTCTTCAGTATGACTGCCCTGCCTTGTGAGAGTCTGTGGTCACATGTAGTGAGAAAGGTAGACATGCCATCTAATCATTTCATTCAGAACAAAGGAAATAATTAGACTGTTTTTTTTTTTTTTTTACAGCCCTGTAATTTATTTTTATTACAACCGCCTAGGAGGTAATGTTTCATTTTTTGGTTTGTTTTATTGTGTGATTCTTAGCAAGATTACACAAAAAGTTTTAATTGCAATTCTATCACAGATGGTGCATTGGACAAGGAAGGCTCCATTAGATTTTGGAGATGAATCGGTTTAAATTCTGCATCCAGGAATTTTTCAATGGATTCTTTAACATTGTGAGAGAGGACGATTTTTTTGGAAGTGTGGTACTACAGCAGGCCCAGCAGGGGGTGCTGTGTACTTTCTGTATTAATTAATTAATTAATTTATTTATTTTTGCCTTCTATGCTCTCCAAGTGCTCTTGTTATCAGAGCATTTGATTTATTCATTGCTATCCGGATGTAAAAGGAATTTCAAAAATAGAACAAAAAGAGATCTCTCCTGCCGATCTCTCCTGATCAAAGATAGCACTGGCCAAAATTACCCACACGGTTATGTTGTTCAAACATGTGGTTTCATTTTTATGTATGTACCAGATTACCTAAAGATCTATTTATTAATCAGAAAAATTGAGAATCTGGTTGCTAAGAAAATAAAGTGAGTGAGGTGTAAGCAAAACTGCAGATTCCATATACATCCGTATGCTTGCTCATTTTTCCTGCTTCCAAAACGTCAACTTCATGAACTTGGTGTTCACGAAGTTTTGCCTAATACATCCCACTCCTTCACCGCCGGTGGTCATAATGTTGTTAATGTTAAAGAGTGGTATGGCTAATCAGTGTTTCAGTAACATTCTTAATATACTTTTACATTTATTTACATTTACAGCATTTGGCAGATGCTCTTATCCAGAGCGACTTATTTATTACTTATCATTTTTATACAACTCATTGGTTAAGGGCCTTACCCAAGGACCCAACAAGCTTGGCAAATAAACCTGATTCTGATTCTGAACAGCGGTAGCTTGGTGGTACTTAAACCCCTGACCTTTGGATCAGTAAGCCAGAGCCTTAACCACTGAACCACCACTGCCCAATCCCCCCCTATTTTCTCTCCTAATTTTAGTCATATCCACCCATCAAGTATTACCTTCCCTCTTACATGACCACCACCAACCATGCACATGCCCCCTCTGTGACATGCAATGCTGCCACCTGCCTCTTTTTGACAGTGCTGCGCATGCGTATTTGGGGGCGGCCTAACACACTCGGAGGGAAAGCGCCTCGAACGAATAACCTCACAGACGCCCATGATTGGCTGGTGATTGCTGTGAGTGACAGGGAAGTGGGCGTATGCCATCCCTCCCTCCCATGAGAGCTTGGCCAATTAGCTCCCATGGACTCCCAGTCATGGATGGCTGTGGCATCAACCCGGATTCGAACTTGCAATCTCTGGTTTGATAGTCACGCACCTTGTCGATACGCCATTCTGGAGCAACTTTAATCTTTAACTATTATTACTCTTGCAAGAAAGCCCTGATTCTGAATGCTGTGTCGACTACAGACTGGTTGATTGGCCTGTGTTATATCAGATGGGGTCCATATTCTGAAAAGACAGTGATGTAATCAATGTCTTACAAAAAACTTTATCCCAGGGGAATATTTACTGTATTTGAGCTAGAAATTTGACATTTGAAAGCATCTTGGAAGCAGAAGTCATATATTCAGGAATGTAATACACTGTAACTGATACACGCTGCATTAGCACTGCAGTCAATATTGCAAATAACGAGGAAATATTTGAACTATTAGTGTCAGTTGCAGAGCTGAAAGGTCACATATATGAGATGGAGAGAGAGCTTAGGTAGCATTACAGAGAAGTGATGTGTAGGCGCAGGTGAAGAGAGACAGCGTACTACCATAATTAAACTGATCTTATGTACTATTCAGATGAGTTTAGATCTCTGAACATATGGCTTTCAAGTGATGCCAGAAGATGTGTAATAGAGTTCCACTGGATAAGTGATCTCTGTATAAATAACAATTATTCCCCAAGGCGAGGTGGATATCAAAGTGTTTTAGAATATACTACACGGGAGAATAAGTAACGCAAACTAAAATGAGATTTATTTATAGTAGTTTATTTTTTTTACATTTTTAATTGCCTCAAGCTTCATCTCAATGCTGCTGAATAATATTCAATTACTATTTAATTCAGCGATATCCATGGAGCCTAAAGTGCATAATTATTTTAGTATATACTACACAGGAACATATGCAAAAAAAAAAGCTAAAATGAGATTTTTATGTATATATTTTATGTATATAAAATCATAACATATGCAGGTGGAACTTGAGTGCACATGTGAGCAGGTGTCTCTTGGACTCTCTATAAGAGTTTAATTATATAAAACAAATAATATATAAAACTCTGTGCTTGGAGCGGGCTAATAGCTCTGTTGCGGCTAACATTGTCTGTTCGGCCTAATAACTAAATAAATTCAAACTAAATAAACTCACTCACTCATATGCTGTACTGCTTAATCCTACTAGGGTAGCAGGGAGGCTGGTGCCTATCTTAGCCATCACTGGGCGAAGACACTGTACACCCTGAACAACTTGCCAGACCATCGCAGAGCCACCACACACGACCAATCACACTCACACCTAGGGTCAATTTGGAACAGCCAGTTAGCCTAATGTGCATGTCTTTGGACTGTAGGAGGAAACCGGAGTATCCGAAGGAAACCCATGAAAACACAGAGGGGAACATGCAAACTCCACACAGAAATGCCTGAGCCCGGGAATCGAACCCAGGACCTTCTTGCTGTGACTTTGTAAAGGTGTTTTATTACATACTACAGGAAACACAAGAAAAACAAACCAAAACTGTTACAACCTGTGAGTGTCTGTTGCTCCGTTTCAAGCATTATCCATATGGAATCATGATTTTTAATCCAGAGATAGGGGATTAATCAAATCACTCCATTCCCATGTAATATACACTAAATGAGATTATCATCCAGGGCGGCACGGTGGCGCAGTGTCTAGCACGTCCGCCTCACAGCAAGAAGGCCTGGGTTCGATTTCTGTGTGGAGTTTCCATGTTCTCTCTGCGCTTGTGTGGGTTTCCTCAGGGAACTCTGGTTTCCACGGACAGTCCAAAAACATGCACAGTAGGCTAACTGACTGTTCCAAATCACCCCTAGGTGTGACAGTGAGTATGAATGGTTGTATGTGTGTTGGCCCTGCAATGGCCTGGCGAGCTGTTCAGGGTGTACCCTGCCTTCGCCCGGAGTCGGCTGAGATGGGCACCATTCTTCCCGCGACCCTAATTACTATTAAGCGGCTTAGAAAATGAATGAATGAATGAATAGATGCATTTCCTATACTTATACAGTATATACTAAAACATTTATGCACCTCATGCTCTGTGTTCGGATGTTCCATCTCAGGACCATTCAGAGATATTTGTTGTCAAATATGCTGATGTTATACACAAAAGAGTGCTTCTTGGAATGTCTCCATACTGAATGAAAAAAGTGACACCAAAATTCAGAAATGATTTATATAACCGAGGATTATTTCTACAGCTCATTTTATAAGAGACAGTATAATCTTTTCAGGTTGAGGGAATGTGCAGTCTGTAAAACTGACTGACATGAGAGACTCAGATGGGACCAAACTCTCGGAGATTCGGTGGTTATAAATCACAGTAGTACACTCCTCAAGTAAGACGAATCCTGTTTTGACACAGGGATTTTTAGGCTCTGGGACAAGATCCCTTACCTGATCTGGACTCGGGGCTTATTTGAAGCAAAGGCCGAACATGATTTTCAGGAAGACCAGAAATCAA
>JBCNYH010000003.1:14734981-14768370 GCA_039654325.1 Tandanus tandanus
GCCCACTGCTCCGAGTGTGTGTGTGTGTGTGTGTGTGTGTGTGTGTGTGTGTGTGTGTGTGTGCTCACTTTGGATGGGTGAAATGCAGAGACAATAATTTCAATTGTGGGATTAATACAGTATAGCAAAATCAAAAACTCAAAAAAAATTTGCATGCAGGTTTCCTATGGTGTGTAGGTGTACATAGGCTTCTCAGTTTTCCTGTTTGACCACTGACCTTGTCACAATGACCTTGACCTTGTCTGGGCTATTTCTCAAGAACTGCCGGCCGGCTGAGGGGTTTCGCCATCTTTGATGGCTATTTTTTATTCTGTGAGCGTCTGAACAGTGGTGTATGAGCCACTATTGTATGGGTTTCAGTTTTATTATTAATAATAAATATATATTTTTAATTGCTGCCCATCATCATGCAAGTCAGTGATATATAACAGCCAATCAGTGTCAACTTGGTGACATGGCAGCCTTTGGGTGTACTGTGGCGTGCACGCACGGACACGGGACAACCATTCAAGCCGTGACTATGATGCTCCCCTCAGGAGCTCTGCCACTGTTATCACTACATTTTACTTACAGTATACACTTGTGGAAGATAGGGTTCCTTAAACCATAGGCTTTCACATGGCACATTAAAGGCTCTACCTGTGATGCAAAATAAAGAGACCTTTATGGCTTTGTGTTTTGGGTCCTGCCAAAAAATACAAGTCTGTGAACTGTGTGTGTGTGTGTATGTGTGTGTGGGTGGGTGGGTGTGTGTCTACATGTACATGTCTATATCTGTGCCTGTGTTTTTGTCTTCATCTTTATTAGATCTGATAAGGGGCTGCTTTCTATTCCCAGACTAATTATTATGCAGATTTCTGTTCAACATCCGCCTCTCAACGGAGCATGAGAAACCTTTTACATTACGACATACAGCAGGAAATGAATCACACACATTATATCACAAAGTGGCCTTTCTTGTGTCCTGGTTTATTTTGAAACATAAACAGAGCCACATTTTTTATTTTCAGCCTTATAGACAGCTCAGACCAGGGCCAATAAACTTCATAAACGATGATCAGCCACAAAATATTAATCATTTGGGAATATTCAGAGCCCTTATGATGCTCTCTCTCTCTCTCTCTCTCTCTCTCTCTCGCTGTTCAAGATTTCTCTTTGAAATACGCTAATCTCAACGGCACTTGTGCAAACAACACACTGAGTAATTAAGCTGCCAGCACCCTCATAAGAGGGGCCTGTTTCAATTAATTATTCACATTATCTCGCGTATTGTCTTTTAAAGCAATGCCAAGCAATGAAATTAGTTTTCCTCTCTCTTGACTTGTCGCTTCTTTTTTCGTCTTGATTCTCTTCTGTGGGTTTAAAAAGCATGTCCTTGAGCAGTACTCCTTTTAGAGCATGGAGTGGCTAAGCTGACGAAAGGCGATCTAGTATTTATCGCAGCCTCGCAGGCAAATCCTGCTGTAAAAGGCTACTCACTTAAGGCTCCCATAATCCACTGGGCTAAATACACTGAGACTGTGGTTACATTGTTATATAGATTTTTATTGTTGGTCGGGTTTCCTTCTTTTCTCTTTTCAGGATCTTCCCTTGTCTTTCTTTTTCGTTTTCTTTCCTTCTTTTGCATGCTCAGAGGACAGACAGGTGAGTAGGAGCACACTCTGTAATAGGAAAATGGAAGGTTGGCGTAGTGGTTAGCACCAACATCTCACAGCGAGAAGGTCCTGGGTTCAAGTCCCAGGCTCAGCAAAGGCGTTTCTATCGTGGAGTTTGTTTTCCATGTGCATGTGTGGGTTTCCTCTGGGTATACCAGTTTCCACCCACAGTCCATGCACATTAGGCTAATTGGCTGTTCCAAATTGCCCGTAGATGTGAGTGGTTGTGCGTATGTTGGCCCTGCGATGGACTGTTCAGGGTGTACCCCGCATTAGTCCAGAGTTTCTTTCTACCATTCTTCAGTGTATTCAGTGCTACTACTGTGCTGTGCTCCTACTTTACACATGATGAGTTCCCAGTACTTCCAGTGGTGCCAGTGTTACTAGGGCACTGGTGGCTTAGTGGATAAGACTGTTGGTTACTGATCAGAAGGTCAAGGGTTCATGTAAGTACTACCAAGCTACCACGACTGGGCCCTTGAGCAAAGAGCTCTCTAACACTCACATTCACACCTAGGGAAATTGAAAATATTCAAAAAGAATGATTTACATGTCTTTTGACTGTGGGAGGAAACTGGAGCACCCCGAGGAATCCCATACAATCATTAGGAGAACATGCACGCTTTATACCGAAATGCCCTAGGCTACTGAGCTGGTCCAAATTGCCCCTAGGTGTGAATGTGAGTGTGAATGGTTGTGTGTGTGTGTTGGTCCTGCCATCATCTGGCGAGCTGTCCAGGGTGTACCCTGTGAGTGATTGACATGAAAGGAAAACATTACCTTTTATACTGCAGGTTGCCCCCACTCTCCACAGTCACAAGAGAACAATTGCAAATTGGTACACGCCAAAAATAAAAAGGAAAATGAACACTCCACTGGTTCCACAGGAAACCGCCCTGGTGATCTGGAATAAAAGGAAATAAATCGATTGTGTTCATTTCATCCATATCAAAACATTAGAAGTGTTTCTTAGTAAGGCTCAACTCAAAAGGGAATTGGGCGTAGAAGGAAACAGGGGTAACTTGTCTCAGCTGCCTTCATGTGCGTGAAATTTCTCAAGGACGCTGTCTTCTTCACATGAAAAGCTCGCTCTTTTCTCAGGGTATTCATGAATAAGCTTTTCACAGTCAAGAGCTCCAAGCAACCCTCCACTTCTGTTGTTTACTTTCATATTGTATTCTCTCCTTTCATTTGCAAATAATCAAATTCATTTCTGATGTATAATTAGCTTGCCCACCTTTTAGTCTATAAAGTAGCTTGCTTTTTTTAATTAAAATAAAATAACTATCGGGCGCCACGGTGGCGTAGTGGTCAACACGTCCGCCTCACAGCAAGAAGGCCTGGGTTCGATTCCCAGCTTGGGCGTTTCTGTGTGGAGTTTGCATGTTCTCCCCGTGCTTGTGTGGATTTCTCCCACAGTCCAAAAACATGCACAGTAAGCTAATTGGTTGTTCCAAATCACCCCTAGGTGTGAATGTTTGTGTAAGTGTTGGCCCTGTGATGGCCTGGCGAGCTGTACAGGGTGTACCCAGCCCTCGCCAAGAGTCGGCTAAGATGGGCACCAGCCTCCCCACGACCCTAAATAGGATTAAGCGGCTTAGAAAATGAATAGATGAATAAATAACTATCAAAATAATTTATCTTAAATAATAAATTGAAGAATGTTTCAATTCCTTTAAATTGCTTAGGAAGTGTCCCAATATTTTTCTGTCCCTCTCTGGGTCATGGGGATCCATGCACAATACTCAGATGGGTGTGTCCTTTGCAGCATATCATGAACACACACTTTCACACCTACACCTACGTATCACACCCAGTCCACCTACTGGCATGTTTTTAGCACGTGGGAGGAAACCAGAGAAGCCTTTTTCCGAGAAGAAAACCCTACTGACTGTACCAGCATACAGAACATCCCATACAGATAGCTGCTAGTAAATGCTAGTACATTAGCTAGTTCTTTTCAATATGTAAGTTATAATTTGGGATGGCGTACTGGCACTGCCTCACAAGAAGAAGGTCTTGAGTTTGAGACCCGGGCTCAGGACGGGCGTTTCTGTGTGGAGTTTGCATGTTCACCCCATGTTTGCGCAGGTTGCCTGTGGGTACACTGGTTTCCTCCTACAGTCTAAAGACATGCACATTAGGCTAATTAGCTGTTTCAAATTGCCCCTAGGTGTGAGTGTGAATGGTTGTGTGTGTGTGTGTTGGCCCTGTTATGGTTTGGAGAGCTGTTCAGGGTTTCTTCACCCATAGTTCGCTGAGGCAGGCTCCACGCAACCCCAATAGGATTAAGTGGTTCGGCAAATAAGTGAGTGATGAGAGATGAGTTATAATTTGAGGGGGACAGTGGCTTGGTGATTAGCACTGTTGCGTCACAGCAGAAAGATTCAGAGTCCAAATTTTGGCCAAGGACCTTTCTGAGTGGGGGTTGCATATTCTCCTCGTGTATGTGTGGGTTTTCTCCAGGCACTCTGGTTTCCTCCCGCAGTCCAATTATAAACTCATTAAGTCACCTGGCTACTCTAGATTGACTGTATGTGTGAATGTAAGGTGAATGGAAGGTTGTTAGCCCTGTAGTAGACTGGTGGCCTGTTCAGTGTGTACGGACTCTAACCCAAACTCAGCAGGGATTGCCTCAAGCTTCCCCCATGAGCCTGGCAGGTAAGCTGTATAGATAATAGATAAATGGATGAGTATACAGCAGTGTGCAACACATAAACTGATCTGCTATAGATTTTTATTTTATTACATTCACAAGTCAATACAAAACATTTTTTTTACGTCAAATGTCCAAATATTACTTTAGCATGATGGTGTACAAGAAGGTCGTGGGTTCAAGTCCCTGGCTGAAGCATTTCTGTATGGACTTTGCATGTTCTCCCTGTGCATGCGTGGGTTCCCTCTGGGTACTTGGGCTTCCTCCCACAGTTTAAAGACATGCACATTAAGCTAATTGGCCATTCCAAATTGCCCCTAGTTGTGAATGTGAATGGTTGTGTGTTGTGTGTGTTGGCCCTGCTATGGTCTGGCGAACTGTTCAGGGTGTACCCTGCCTTCGCCCAGTGTCGGCTGAGATAGGCTCCAGCCTCCCCGTGAACGTAGTAGGAGTAAGAGGTTCAGCAAATGAGTGAGTCGGCTCTAAGCATTAGCATTCCTACTTCAACACAGGGCTGCCATAGATATGACCGGATCCAGCCTAAAACAGGACACCCAATTAATTTAAAATTGAATGTGTGAGGATATTCCAAATTATCTTGTATTTCATAATCGAATTGTAACATTTGAAAAAGAAAAAAAAGAAAGAGTTAGTCTTTGTTATTCCACTCGTGGGAAATACAGAGCAATAAACTAAAGGCCATAAACTCCACTACAGATATAAGGCAGTAATGAAATGTCATTCTTCATTAACAGTCTGGAAATGTGACGCTGTAACCATGTCTCTTTCCAAAAGAACCTCTTTATGGGCTTCACAGTGACAGGGGTGAAACAACTTCTAATTGGCTGTTCCAAATTGCCCCTAGGGGTGTCAGTGAGGGTGAATAATTGTGTGTGTGTTGGCCCTGGGATGGTCTGTCGAGCTGTTTAGGGTGTACACCATCTTCGCTCATCGAGACCATTTTTGTGATGACATGCATGTGTGTATTTCTGATGTTTGCATTATGTAAGCATTTACGATCAGCAGGTGGAGACCATTGAAATGCTTCAGCATACCAAGGCAATGAAGCAATGAGCTTGGCAAGGTGTTTTGGGTGGCATTTGGTGCTTCAAGAGACGCTGGACACCATTAGAGAAGAATCATTTGCGTTTTTTTATGATGCATGATTGCGACTCAAAACACCTCCACCAGCTCACTACTTCATTGCCATAGACTTACTGAAGCATTTCCCTTCGATGGTCTGGTGAGCTGTTCAGTGTGTTGTGAGAGTGAGTGTTGTCTCTGATATTCTGCTCGCCTGATTGACTGAACCCTGCTCATTCATTTATTTATTTATTTTTACCATGATTTTTCCCCCCGACTGTCTGCTTGTGCTTCATTAAAGCCTTCATCCTCTTTCTCATCCTCTCTGCCATGAAGCGACTCGAAACCCCATTTTTATTATACCTTTCCAATAAATGCTAATTAAAAAGGTACCTGTGGTGAATTAGTGTTACTAATTATTTAAAATGATCTCGTAGGACATCAGTGGTTCCTTCCGGCAGCGTCAGTCATTGCCCCTTGTCAAAGTGCTGCGACACTGGGCATCCTCAGAGACATGTTGCCTTCATCATTGGCTGTTCCAGCCTGGTAGTGATGTGAACTCGTTCTATTGGCTGGGTTGCGTCACTGACTGGGTTAGTTAAATCGTTCTATTGGCTGGGTTGCGTCACTGCGTTCATCATAAGACATTATCGGCCAGTGCTGAGCTGCACAAACAACAAGCGCAGAAATAGCGGAAAACATTTCTTTTGTGTTCTTAAAACAACCGACGACAGGAAAGCCGAGTTGCCAAAACGTTGGCTGCGTAAGCCATTTTGGATCTTCTGTCGCGCTCATCTCTGGCAGCGTTCTCGTTTTCAGAGTCACTAGAATGTGACGTCTCACTGTCTCCACAAGACTCCTCCCTCTCTGGTTCAAATAGGTCACCATTTACACCCATTTCCTCCAAATAGCTAGGACATAAAATGTCACTCGTTGAACAGATCTGCTTGTTTACTCGCGCTGGACAACACCGCCCAACGAGTTCACGTCACTTCCTGGAAAAAAAACGACTGCTAACCATTGGTTTAGCCACGCTAGTAATCCACGGGATAAAGTTACCCAGTTTTGTGCTTTTTTAAGGTCAGTTATGTTAAAATAAGTGTCTGTATTGCTTAAACGTATTACATACACACAAATTATTCTGTAAGGGACACTAATACCGCTACTCTTTAAACATTTAAGGTGAGTTGTTAATGTGTTCTTGATCTAATTAGCTGGATTTTTGTTCTTTCCATTGGACTAAGTATAATGTATACCTAAAATAATTTTGATGTGACAACTTTCCAGTGATCACAAAGTCATATATAGTGAATTTAATTTCCCATGGCTGCTTCTTGATGCTGTTCAGTTTATTTGTTAAGACAAATGGACTCCTCATATTCTCCACCGCACGACAAAAATGCAAAGCCGACCTCAGCATGACACCAAATGTCAAGCTTTTTGTTTCATGCTGTGGAACATGCGCACGTTATATATTAAGCGACCATGAGTCAGGCCTCTGAGTGTCATTTTCACACTTTCACACTTTCGGAACACTTTACCCATAAATGCATACAATGAATAAAGTCTCCTGACATTTTGCAACAGAGATACATTAAATCCCGCCAACACGCTTCCTCTATAGTTTTTATTTTTTCCTTTTTTGTTTTTTTTCCCGCTGTCCCCATTTCAGTCATTCTACTCGTCTTTCTTCATATCGTTCTCCCTCTCTTTTTCTGTGGTGTTATAATTGAGAAAGCAGTGTGGCCCAAGAGTCCAGCGTGTAATCCACACTCTATAAACACTCTAATTGAAGTGCAAATTCAATATTCCCTTATCACTCTCTCTCTCTTTCTTTTTTCTATCTGACTGGTAATTACACAACGTCTGCCAAGCAAGGCAGGCATCGAAATGCACACAACAAACAATCAAACTGCATGTGAAATATGGCTGGGGTGCTTCCTGAATTCAGTGTAAATAGTGATGATAAAAAAAAAACACCCGGCACGACACCTAAAAAGATTTATTTTATATTCTTTCCTGCCTCTCTTTCCTTCGTTTCGTTCATCTCTCACTTGGCATTCGTTTAGTTATGTCCCTGGTGTGTGTTCCCGTTACAGTCTCCCTCTTTTAATGTGCAGGTAACCAGATTCCTTTCTCAAGTTGAGCCGTGTGGACCGAAGTGGGCAGGCAAATAGAGAAGTATATTAAAAACCTTTCATGCAGACACACTGAAACAATGAGGAAAAATGACTCTGTGTGTGTGTGTGTGTGTGTGTGTGTGTGTGCGCGTGTGTGTGTGTGTGTGTGCGTGCGGGTGTGGAGGAGGAGGAAGGTATTGGCGCTTTAATTAAAGTTCTATTTTTCTCTCTCACAGTCCCTGTAGATCTCAGTCTTCCGTCCACCACATGCTTATTTGTGTCTAATTTGGATAGAGCTGCCAGGCTGCAGGCATACAGCTAAACCCTGTGCCAACACCAGAACAACAAACTGGTGTCAGTTCGGTGAGAGGAAGGGCAGGTTCAGGTTTTTTCAGTCAGGAGTATCTGAGATTCGGCAGTTCAGCACGGCTACAATCCAGATCCTGCAATATGGAGCTGGTTCTAGGCATCAGCGTTATTTGGATGAGTGGTTCGGAGACAAATACAAGCCTGCATGTGAGTTAAATGGCCAGATGAAGGTTGATTTATAGTCAAAGCAATTGGATCAGCTGTCACTACTACTGCTATTACTACTACTACCACTACTACTGCTACTACCACCACCACCAGGCCAGGCATTAAGCATTCTGGAACTAGAGGGTTATCATCTGTACCCTTTTTACTGATTACTAAAAGGATCTAAGGAATGCTTTAATCATATTGGGGCAACAAGCTCCAAACATTGTATTAGGGCCTTGCACAACATATAAACACTGTTCTAGAATTATTAGTTGGGTGGCACATTGGTGTAGTGGTTAGCACGTTTCTCACACCAAAAAGGTCAGAGTCCTGGGCTTGGCGAGGACGTTTTTGTGTGGAGTTTGCATGCATGCATTTGTGTGTTTTTGCATGGGTTTCCTCTGGGAACTCCGTGTTTCCTTCCCACAGTACAAAGACATGCACATTAGGCTAATTGGATATTTTAAATTTCCCCTTGGTATGAGTGTGAGTGTGAATGGTTGTGTGTGTGTTGGCCCTGCAATGGAGTGTAAGAACAAAAGCCTGAGAAAAGGGAGATCACATTTAACAGATGGTTCTGGGAGTCACGGGTGATTTAGATATCAAATGAGTGGTACTGTATAATGGTTGAGGTATGGGAATGGATCGGGAGAGTGTGTGCAGTCCCCTGTGCCTATAATGCTGGTTAGAGCAGCAGCAGAAAGAAATTTCTTGATTAGAAGCTGGTTATGTTCAGGTTAGGGGGATTTAGTATATTGCCTGGCCAGTAGATTTATATTCTCCAGGACTTGTGGGAAGACGTGGCTGATGCTTGTGATATTCCCACCACGTGTCCGAGCTCCCTCTGAAATGTCCCTGTGCCCAAAAAGCCCAGGGCAGTCAGAGCAGGAACATCTGGTACTACCTGGTTGGTTCGTCGGGTATGGGCCCACAGTGCCGGCACAAGATGTTGCACAGCTTCATGAGAAAAGGATTAGAAGTTAGTCTCTGATAATAAGTCCGCATGGGCTTCGAAGATGCGTTTTCTCCAAAGTGTACGAGCTGTAATTTATTCTAGCCGCTATTAATATGCCATGGTACACTGTCTTGAAAGAATTGGGCTACAGTTGTCCTGTAAATAGCATTATCAATTGTTAAATAAGCCATGGATTCCAATGAACTTAATGAAGACGTCATGCATTTATTTGCATGATGTTTTGGAACATAGTGAAAATAATTATTTAAAATGTTTAATATGGGGCGGCACGGTGGCGCAGTGGTTAGCACGTCCGACTCACAGCAAGAAGGCCTGGGTTTGATTCCCGGGCTCGGGGCGTTTCGGTGTTGAGTTTGCATGTTCTCCCAGTGCTAATGTGGGTTTACTCCAGGTACTCCGGTTTCCTCCCACAGACCAAAAAAATGCACAGTAGGCTTATTGACTGCTCCAAATCACCCCCAGGTGTGAGTGTGATTGCAAATGGCTGTGCGTGTGTTGGCCCTGACATGGCCTGGCGAGCTGTCCAGGGTGTACCCCATCCTCGCCCGGTGTCGGCTGAGATGGGCGCCAGCCTCCCCATGACCCAATTAGGATTAAGTGGCTTAGAATATGAATGAATGAATCTTTATTATGGTAAAAAAAAAAACTTTTTATGGATTATGGATTGGAAATATTGAAGAAAAACAAAAAAGAAGGGAAATAGTGGAGATTTCGGCACCGATATGTGCGCAAGAGTGCTCTTTTGTGTTTGTAGATTTTGTTTATAACTAAGAACAATTCCCAGATAAGAAAATATTGGTGAATGCCAGAAAAGTGCAGGAAAAGGCCTCACACAGGGCCGGTTTTGACACTGGTTCAGCGTGGTTCCTCCAAAAGATGATGGTGGTGTGGCAAAACAATTGTTTGAGCAGTAGGTGAAATTATGGTGTGAATAATGTTGGAATGAGGTTGCAGTGAACACGGTTCAGAAAGGTTGTGAAAGGTGACAACATGGTAGCTACAAGGCGCTCTCTCACTCACTCGTTTGCCGAACCGTTTAATCCTAGTATTAGGGTCTCAGGGAGGCTGGAGCTTATCTCGGCCGTTACTGGGCGAAATCGAGGTACACTGTGAACAGCTTACCAGACCAACACAAACATGACCACTCACACTCACATCCACCCCTAGGGGCGATTTGGAACAGCCGATTAGCCTAATATGTCTGGACTGTGGGAGGAAACTGGAGTTCCCGGAAACCCAAGCGAGCATGGGAGAACATGCAAACTCTGTACAGAAACCCCCGAGCTCGGGACTTAAACCCAGGACCTTTTTGCTGTGAGGTGGAAGTGCTAACCACGACGCCACTGTGAAGGTAATACATGGTTTCGAGAACTGTACTGAAAGTTCTAACATTTTGAAAATCTGGCGGTTTATGGAGGTCAGTGCCAGTCAAACTATTATTCAAACACCATCACGGTGTCAAGACGATGTCACTGCGCTCCAGCGTGTTTTGAAACTGCACTGAACCGACATCTTTAGTGACAAGCTTGATGTGCTGTATATTGACAGTTCGATTGTTATGCTCTCCTCTACACTGCACCAAAACCTTAACTAGGGTTAAATTTACTAAGAATAAAAAATATATAATGCTTTGATACTCATTTCCTTTGTGGTGCAAAGAACAGTCAGCCATTTCACCAAAATTCTGATTTACCTCAAGGCACTATGGCATGCAGCCCTTATCTAACTGAATAATTTTCCCCCCTCTCTCTTTTATGCCAGTGCCAGTTCTGACACTTTTGCTTTTGACTTTGTACACCAGAATTCTCTGAAATAATACCAACCGTGTGTTAGTGGCACACAAAGTCAACAACAAAAATATTCACCCGGTTATTATGAGAAAAAGACTGGCTTTGTCCTGCACCAAAGCATGAAAACGATGCCTGAAAAGACACCTCTGCAACTTCAAAGACGTCACGGTGACTTACAGTCGAGAACGGCATCAGAGGACCAGAAAGAGGTGGTGCGCTGGCACTGTATGAAACAATCCCTTCAGAATAAAAGGGCACCAAGTTCAGCTTCTCTGCCCTGCATTCTAACAGGAAGTGAATACTTTAAAAGGCGTTATATAGAATTGAGGGACAACACACACACACACACACACACACAGCAATATTCAGTTTGTGCATATCTTCACACACCCTTTCCTGTTGTTTTTGATCTTATTCCCCTTTTCCTCTCTTTCAAGTTTTTTTTTTTTCCTGCTGGGTGTTTTTTTTTTCTTCTCATGAATTTCCTTCAGCTCTGATTCACATTACTCTGCAGATGCAGGTCTGGAAGAAGAACACGAACCCTACACACACCTTTCACACATGCAAACTCACTCTGCAAAGTCATACACAGGGTGAAAAACAGATTTAATATTTATTCAACTGCTGAGATTGCCGAGATGATTAAAGAAATGTGTGTCAACAAAACAGATACACTCTCATACAATCATTTAGTCCGCTTAATTAAAATGAAAACCCGTTTTCCGCCAGTTAATAAACACACAGCTTCTGCAGAAGGTTTGAATTTGTATCTCAGATGTAAATGTGCAAAGAGATGTAGAGCCTGATGGAGAAATGTTTGCACAATGTAAAGCAGTGGTCACCCACCCTGTTCCTGAAGCTCTACCTCCCTGCAGACTTTGGCTCATGCCCTAATCATGCCCACCTGACCCAAAGGGGAAATATTCTGTTTTTTCCACTTTTTGGCCCATAAATGCTGCTACAGTGTTCAGTAGCCGTGATAGACGATGCCAGGGTGTCAAATAACGAGATTTCTACATGTTTAAGTTTTCCATGTGCGCTGTTTGAGCTGACTGTAAACACAAAATTATCGCTGATTTGTTTTTTTTGGGGGGGGGCGCACACTAGTGCATCAAGGTGTGCTGGGTCTTCTGATTAGCTGGCCTTCCCTCACTGGGTGAAAGTGGGGTGCACCCTGAACAGCTCGCCAGACCATCGTAGGGCCAACAAACACACAACCATTCACACTCACACTCACACCTAGGGGCAATTTGGAACAGCCAATTAGCCTACTGTGCATGTCTTTGGACTGTGCGAGGAAACCGGAGTACCTGGAGGAAGCCCATGTGAGCGAGGGGATAACAAGCAAACTCCACACAGAAATGCCCCGAGCCTGGGATTTGAGCCCAGGACCTTCTTGTTGTAAGGTGGACATGCAAACCACTACACCACCGTGCGGCCCCACCCATGACAAATAACCATTTTAAATAAATTAATCGATGGCTGGCTAGCTAGACAGATAGATAAAAAAGTGACAGTAGCAAAGTGCTTGTAATTTTGTAATTAATATATAGTGCTTATAATTATGACGTAATTACTATACACGAGGTAAAACTGAATTTAATGTATTAAACTGCATGACCAAACAGATAAATAATCTAGACTTTATTGACTATTTTGAGTTGTATCAGGTTTTTGTCATGTGATGTTCCTGAGCTTTTAACTGACACGGCTGAAGTGGTTCATGTCTGAAAGGTGTGTGATGTCCCTATGTTAGCATATAACGTGCCTGAGGTGGCCTTGGCTTGTCTATGACATCGCTAAGCTAGTGAATAAAGTGCCCTAGGTGGCTTGTGACATGGCTGACCTGGTGTATGACTTAGATGTAAGGTGTGCATGTGTGTGTCAACAATACCGTAAATACAAAGACAGACACACATTAGAGACACTGCATGAATTAAAGGTAATGACCCCAGAGATGAGACGTTACAGTAATAACTATAAACTAAAGCTTCCTGAGATGAACACAATGGCTAGAACAGAGTGGTGCAGTGAGTCGGCTGTATACAGTACTGGATGAAGTGCTGCCTGAGGAAAAGACACTTTTCCTGATGTAAGTGGGTTTTTTTTTTTTTTTTTTTAGTGAAGAAGGCTGTGTGTTCTTAGCAGACATGGACAGATTCAAAATCCTCAAGTTTGCATTTATCTGCGTACGTGACACTCTAGGAAAAGGCATGAAATTGGTCAGATAGAAAGAACATGGGCAGCACGGTGGTGTAGAGGTTAGCATGCCCGCCACACAGAAAGAAGGTCCTGGGATTGAGTCCAGGGTTCAGCTTGGGTGTTTCTGTGTGATGTACTCCCTGTTTTTGCCTGGGTTTCCTCTGAGTACTCCGGTTTCCTCCGACAGTCTAAATACATGCTCATTAGGCTAATTGTCCTTTCCCAGTTGCCCTAGGTGTGAGTGTGAGTGTGAATGGTTGTACATGTTTTGGCGCTGCATTGGAGTGGCAAGCTGTCCAGGGTGTACCCTGCCTTCACCAGAGTTACCTGAGAGGTACCAGCCTCCCCGCGACCATCGTAGGATTAAGCCCATTAGCAAATGGATTGATGGATGGATAGAAAGAATATGTTTATACCTTGTCTTGTATGCATCTTGTATTTGAATCACACACATTTACACTTGTGGTGTGTCTAACTATAGAAGCTGGAGGGAGATGCAAATACAGATTTTTATTTTTAAAGAAACCCAGACACACACTTAGTGTCTCTATAACAAGAAACTAAAGCCTGAACGTGTCCCAGAGCAAGAAAGAAAAACATTGTGTACAAAATGAAGTCTATTTATAAAGATACTAGTAACCACTTACACTATCACAGATAAAAACAGTAATTTCTACACCAGTAGAAATGTTTGAATCGTTCATTAATTTAATTTGCCAAACTGCTTACTCCTATTATGTGTTATGGGGAGACTGGAGCCTATCTCAGCCGACTCTGGGAGAAGGTGGGGTACACCTCATCTTCACAGGGCCGGCACACATGCACAATCATTCACGCTCACACCTAGGGGAAATTTGGAACATCCAGTTAGTCTTTTAAAATGTTGGAGGAAACCAGAGTACCCGGAGGAAACCCAAACTCCACACAGCCCTTGATGAGCCCGGGACTTAAACCCAGGAGCGTCTTACTGTGAAGCAGACATGGTAAGCACTACTGAAACAAATGCAGTTTTATGTCATGGAAAAAAGTCCAAGTGCCTACAATAAATGTGAGCTTTAATGAAGTTTAGATAAAATCACGGCTTAATCTGTTGTTTTTAAAGCATGATGTTCCTCAGTCCAGGCTATTAGAGCAAATGAGGATATTAAGCAGGAGGCACATTGACACAGTGGTTAGCACATCCACCCCACAGCAAGAAGGTTCTGGGTTTGATTTCCAATCACGGGCGTTTCTGCGTGAAGTTTGCATTTCCTCCGGGAACTCCGGTTTCCTCCCACAGTCCAAAGACATGCACATTAGGCTAACCGGCTGTGCCAAATTGACCTGAGGCGTGAGTGTGGATGATTGGGTGTGTTGGCCCGGCGATGGTCTGGCGAGCTGTTCAAGGTGTACCCCACCTGTACACCTAGGGGTAAGAGTTTCTGCAAATAAGTGAGTGAATGAGGGAGTGGGAGAGTAAATGAGGGGGGAATTATTATTATTTTATTTATTTATTTATTTATTTATTTTTGCATCTTTAAACCATGGAGTTGAGTGCTCGTGCGCGTCAGTCACTTTGCGTGCGCGCACCCGAGTGTCGTCATGCGCTTTAACCCGGACGTAAAGCAATGCAACAGAAAAAAAAATACCGACACGGTCGAAGAAAAGATTAATAAAGGTAAGATTTAAAAGGGAAATATGACGTGAAAGGCTTTTTGTTTGGCTGTTTGGGACATATTTAGTTTCTGGATGAGAGTTTGTATGGAGAACAGATACCGAGGGCGTGTGTTAGGAGAGTTTTGTGGCTGTGAGGTGGAAAACTGTAGCTGTATGTTAGCTAGTTCTTCCAACTGTATTGTTTCTTATAATGACCGAGCAGCTTGTTGTCTCATTACAGCTGAACACTGCTGTGTTTTAACTAGTTAAATATTATTTCTCCCCCTTCAGGTTGCTGTCATTTTTGTGCTAATTCACCGCCAGTAACTGAAAACTGTCCGCATCTGACTAGCCGGCTAGCTCGCTAAATGTACACACTGTGAAACTTGCTAGCATTTTTGTTTGTTTGGCTAAAGCCTTAGCCTGCACCCCGCATTTACTTGATTACTACGCTTTAAAACACAATAACTTAGCCTAAGCAGTTATTTAATAAAATGTATGAAAATTCAACAGGTGGTTATACATTTATAACGGCTATTCGGTGTATTGGCGAGCAAGTTATTTTTGTTAGGAGGCCTGCACGTCAGTTGATGTAGCTATTGCCAAATAAAGAGCCGTATTACTGTGTAGATGTAGTTACGGCTGTGCGCATGCGCACCGACCTGTCTTCATATCCTGCTAAATAAGGAGACCGTTCCCCCCCCAGTTGGTCTGCGCAGTGCAGGGCTGCAGGAGTGCTCTCTGCCAGAAAGTGAGCTAGATAGCTAGATTTGAGACGATGGGTTAAATTAATGCTGCATTGCAGAAATAAGGTCCAACTAACAGATATTACAAGGAATAAGCCATAAAGTGGGAAAGAGACAAAAATAATGAGGGAGGTTTATAATTTTGGTGATGCATGCATACTGCATTGTATTATTATTATTATTATATATATATTTTTTGAACTTGTATTAAATATCACAGTACCCTTAGCCCAGCACTGCATACACACACTTACCTGTCACACCTGCTGCCTGTACCTGTACCTGTACCACCCTTCCCTCATGCTGTATTGAACCTACCCATGCAGCCTGTTTATAGGTTTATAATTTGGCACTGGTGCATAGGGAGGTTATACAGTTTTATCTGGGTAAATATAAACACTTGGGCAAGCAAAGTCGATCCTGTATCAGACTCTTCAGCACAGTTGAGTAACGTGCAGTATGAGATTTTCTTTGCACAGACGAGTCCAGTGGTTCTGAAAATGCCATGTGTAGGTGTAGGCATAGCTAGGTGGCCCATGACAGTTAAATTATTATCCCCCCCAAACACCAAAATCGGCTCAGCCCTGATGTCTTTTACATTTACATTTATATTATCTGGTATACACCCTTTTCCACAGTGACTTACACTTATCATTTTTACGCAACCACTTTTTACCCATCCAATAGGACAAAACAACGAATTTGCATCACTACCAGAGATGGAACAGCCAAAAAGAAGGCAACATGTCACTGCTCATGCCTAGTAGTAATAGTAGTGTTGCAGCACTCACACATACTTGACGAGAAGCAAGGACTGATGTTGCCTGATGTCATACGTGATCGTTTTAAAGCGCTAGTAATACAAATTCACCACAGGTTCCCTTTAAAGCTAAACATAAAACAAATCCTTGCACTGTGGTGGAGCTAACCGAGTGGATTTCCCCCATTTCTATTAAATGAATCATACATTAAAAAGAAAGTATTTGTTTGTATGTTATGATAGTATTGTCCAGCTAGCTGCTTGTTACTGTAAGTAATAACTGAGTCGGTCCTTTTTTTGACAATTTTGGTCCATTGTTAGTTTTTATCTTTTTTATTTACTGATACAGTAAACATACAAATGATATGATATGAACATAAGGGACAATTTTTATTTTCTAATGAGTCATTCAGGGTTATAAGCGTACCGGGCTTCCCTGTGTTATATCTGCTAAGTGTCCTGAGATGAAACGGATCACGATAGCTGTATTACACAGTCATGTCCCTCAGTCCTGGTTGATATTTTGAGGGAGCAACATATATCCTGGTGCACCTCAGTCATGTTTCTGTATTACAGAATAGGCAGTAATAAAAACAAGGCAGTGAAGTTTTATTTACTGCTCGAACTCAGCTCGGGTGAGAATATAGCCTAATAAAACAAGCCTGGAGAATTCTTTGCTGACGTTAAACGCTGAGATATTGCGACCCAGTCCAAATATTTTAACACGTGAATACCCGAAAGCTGTGGAAATCCTCAGCGGTGGTTCTGTTATCGTAGCAACGGTTCCTGGATTTGATGTAACACATGATGGACTGATTCTTCCAGAATAAGTTTAAAGAAGTTGATAAACTCTGTTTCATTCATTAAAACTATTATTATTTTTTTTGCTATATGAATCTGGCAGGTGGAATTAAAGCGTTCTGCAGGATTATACTCTGATAAATAACTTCAGGTGAGAGCCGAAGCGCACAGCGTCCTACCGCAACACCTCCCGTTTCACCATTAAATCACTTCCTTCACTTTTACTTCAGCTTCGTGTCATTCTGGATTATGTGTAATAATGTTTAAGTGAATCATTCTTAACAAACCGACCACAGAACAGCTGGGAGGGCAAGAGTGAGGGACTGCTGCGAAAACGAACGAGTGTTGAACATCAGTGTTGTTTGGGGTGTTGTTTTTGGAAACAGTGTTCTGTTTTCGGATGTCTTTCTGAGTTTTTTTTTTATTTAAATTTTTTTTTTAACAACCTGAGTATTTTTGATTGTGGAATAGCAGGCCACCTGTTCAAAGGAAAACAGTGTTAAGCTGAAATGATCATTATTTTGCACGTGGTTGTACGAGCACAACTTCTGATGCACATTTTTATTGTTAAACACAATATGTTCATTAATTATCAGAGCTTAAATATATTAATGAACCACAGGATCTCTGACAACATACATTTTTACTTACAGCCATTTCTATAGTAGTAATAATGATGATGATGATAATCTGTTGCAGACTTGTGGTCCATATATGGTAGAAACATACATTGAAAAAAATAGTCTCTTCATAACATAATAATAATAATGAGGATTCCTTGTGTAATTAGACATGGCCCTCTCTCACTGAACAGCTTCTTCTCTGGGAGACTTGTGAACTTGATCTCGGTGATCGCAGGATGAACAGGGTTCGAATGATTCGAGCTGGAAAGCAAAGGTGTGTATCAGGAATCCTCCACAACAGCAAATAAAGTTAAAGGAGCCGCTGGCTTTTACTCAGGTGTGTGTGTGTTTGTGTGTGTTTGTGTGTGTTTGTGTGTGTTTGTGTGTGTGTGTGTGTGTGTGTGTGTGTGTGTTAAACACTAACAGTGATGGGGCTGTTCATGGGTGTTCATCTGTCATTCCTTTTCATTTTCCTTCCTTCTACTTTTTTCTTCCTTTTCATTTCTCTTCTTGCTTTTCCTTCCTTCCCTTTTTATTTGTATTTTTTTATTTTGCTCTACTGTATTAATCCCTCAAGGGAAATAATTTTCTCTACGTTTAACCCATCCAAAGTGAGCACACACACGTAAACAGTCAGCACACACACACACACACACACACACACACTCGGAGCAGTGGGTTGCCACACATTGCGGTGCCCGGAGAGCAGTTGTGAGTTAGGTGCCTTGCTCAGGAGCACTTCAGCCATGAATATGAAGGAAGGGAAGGTGCAGCTCACTCCCCCACCGCCACACATTCTTCCTGCTGGTTCGGGAATCAAACCAGCGACCTTTTGGTCCCTAACCTGTTTCTCTAACCATCAGGCTACGGCTACACCCCCGTCCTCTTTCCTTCCTTTTAATTTGTCTTCCTTCATTTCTTCCTTTTCACTTGCTTTCTTTCCTTCCCTCCTTTTCATAAAATTGCGCTTCCTTCCTTTTTAATTTCCTTTCTTCATTTCTTCCTTTGTTGATTTTCATTTTCCTTCCTTCCTTTATTCCATTTTATCTTCCTCCCTTTTCATTTTTTCATCTCTCCTTCTTCCTTTTCTTTTCATTTCTTCTCCGTCCTTCCTTTCTTCCTTCTTTGAATTTTCTCTCCTCCCTTTTCATTTCTCTTTGTTCGTTCCTTTTTCATGTAAATTTTTCCCTGCCCTCCTTTTCATTTAATTTTCCTTCCTTCCTTTTCATCTCCTCATCTTCCTTCCTTTCTTCTTATTTCTCTTCTTTTTTCCTTGCTCCTGTCCTTCCTTCCTTTTCATTTCTCTTCCTTCCTTTTTATTTCCTTTCTTCATTCATTGCTTTTCATTTTCATTCCTTCCTTTATTCCGTTTTATCTTCCTTCCTTTTCATTTTTTCATCTTTCCGTCCTCCTTTTCTTTTCATTTCTCCTCCTTCCTTCCTTCTTTGCATTTTCTTTCCTTTCCTTTCATTTTTCTTCCTTCTTTCCTTCCTTTTCATTTCTCTTTGTTCGTTCCTTTCTTCCTTCCTTCCTCCCCTCCCTCTTTCCTTCCTTTTCATTCTTTTCCTTCATTACTTCCTTTACATTTTCATTCTTTCCTTCCCTCTTTTTCATTTCCTTTCCTTCCTTCCTTTCCCCCCATTCTCTTAATTTCTTCTATCTTTGCTTTTCATTTTCCTTCCGTCATTTATTCCATTTTATTTTCCTTCCTTTTCATTTCTCCTCCTTCCTTCCTCCCATTCTTCCTTCTTTTCATTTTCTTTCCTTCCTTTTTATTTCTTGTCCTTCCACCATTGTCATTGATTTTCTTTTTGATTTTGAATCTTAACACTTTGATTAGTTGGGATTTTGTGCTCCTCTGTAGTGTTGATGTTAACTTGGTGTGTGTGTGTGTGTGTGTGTGTGTTCTCCTCCACCGTGTTCTTTCTCTTTGTGCATCAGGACTGCAAGGTCTTAACTCTGTCTCTCAGCTCGGCGCTGTGGTAAATCCAAGACTGAGCACAAACCTGTTTTCATTTCGAACGGAAGCAGTGGAATTATATTAGTCACGCTTTGCAAATCAGCCAAGCAGAGCTATTTATTGTGATATCCAGGAGCGAAAAATTATGCTCAGGATTCATACAGGAGCTTTTTTTGTACCTTGGTTATTAAACAAGGTGATAATTTGATTGGACAACACTAGTGTTATTCCGAAGCTAAAGCAGCTCTGGCTTTTTGAAAAGGAGGGAATGAAGTGAAAATGATACATTTTCACCATCTTTTGAGATGAATATTAAACCCCCAGGCCATGTAGCAAGAGACGGCGCTACTCCATCATTCCATAAAACTTCCATTTCAAGGGAAGGGGTACATCCCTTAAACTCTTATTTATGAAGCGCCGGCATGCCGCAGTGTTATTACTCTAAATCTACTTTCTTCACATTTTCTTTAGTTAGTTTGTCGTGCAGGTCAGCAGACTTATTTTTTTATAGTGTATGTTTGTGTTCGGCTTTTTGCTAAGTTTGCATACACAGCGGTGAGATTTGCTTCCTGTGGGAACCTGGATCTGCTGCAGTTTATACGGGGGAACGGTTAGGATTACGGACAACTGCAGGAACGGAGTACAAATGGATTTTATTGTTATTCTGATCTAAATTACCTTGAGGTCCTATAAGACTTTGTTAAATATTTCACATGCTTTAAGCTTTTGATGAATCACAACGATCACGTGATTCGTCAAAAGAAATATTATATATTTTATTTTTAATTTTTTCTCCACGAATTTTAGTCGTAGTCAATTCCCACCCGTCAGGTGATGCGTCTATCACATACGACCACCACCATCCAGGGAGGGGTGTAAGCATGCACATGCCCCCTCCATGACATGCGATGCTGCCACCCACCTTCTTACACACTGCTGCGCCTTCGCATTTGGGAGCGGCCTAACACACTCGGAAGGAAAGCTCTATCCACCCCTTTTGTACAAATGAGCTCACAGGCGCCCATGGTAATCGCTGTGAGTGACAGGGCGCGTATGCCATCCCTCCCTCCCGTGAGAGTCCGTGCCAGTTAGTTCCCATGGACTCCCGGTCGCGGATTCGAACTTGCGATCTCGAGGTTGATAGTCAGGCGCTTTATCGATGCGCCACTCGGAAGCCAAGTAACCATCCGTCCGTCTGTGTACATGTGGGAACTCTGTTTGGAACGCCATTTTCACGATTTCTTTTCAAAATTTCTTGTGTGTTTTCACCTCAGCGAGTGTCTTCACCTGATATTCTAAAGAAGAAAGAATCTTTTTCTCAGAGTTTTGCATTTTAGGTCATAAATCTATGCTGAAACAACAGTCGTTTGAAGGTCAACTACTACAAGCTGCCCCTCAGTCAATTTTTTTAAATACCAGCTGTGCTTGAAGTGATGGGTACTGCTCCTGACCTATACAAAAAGGTTTGTTAAAAAGAATAGAGGTTCTAATAGGAACCCTCTCAAATAAGGAGAACCTCTTGGTTCAGGGTGGAGCTGCTGGTCCTCTGCATGGAAAGGAGTCAGGTGAGGTGGTTCAGGTATCTGATTAGAATGCCTCCTGGTTTAGCGGTGTTCCGGGCATGTCCAACTGGGAGGAGGCCCCGGGGCAGACCCAGAACTTGCTGGAGGGATTATATATCCTGTCTGGCCTGGGAACGCCTTGGGATTCCCCTAAAAGGAGATAGTGTTACTTGGGAGAGGGGTGTCTCGGTTTCCCTACTAGACCTGTTGCCTCGGTGACCCGACCTCGGATAAGTGGATGGATGGATGGGTGTTTATTCTACTTGGGAATTTGGATCCTGCAGCCAAGACTTAATTTTTAATCTTATTATAAATAGCTTGACATGACTAATTCTTTATAAAGGCCTATAAGCACCAACACTTTTACCTTTATTAGTGAAAAGACTAACTGGAGACAGGGGTCAACACAGAATTTTGTAATCCGCTGGCCCCCAGGGTTAGTGGTTCAGAAAATTTACTAGCCCCCTGTTAAAAACCGCTAGCCCTACGTTATTAAGTTACGGTTTTGCAACGAAGTTGGAAAAGTCGTTTGTAAGAAGCTCTCTGATTGGCCGAGCGAGTATGTATGAACTCTCCTGAAGTATACATGCATGGCAGTCAGTGATTGGACATGAGACCAGACGAAAATCACTGAACGCTTCCTGGTAGCTCTAGTTCAAAACAAAAATGGCGGATAGTTTACTAGTCTGGATTACTAGTCCGGCCGGGCATGTATTTCACTTATTATGCATGAAAAATGCTTGCCCGAGGTCCAAGGTTACTAGTCTTGGGCTATCGGACGCTCGACTGTGTTAACCCCTGTGGAACCATTCGCGACCCTCAACGCTGAATTGTTGTAATGCTTTCGCTGTGTGTGGAATACAAGAAGGAAGATTTTTGTTTCCTCTGTTTGTTAGAGCAATGTGGCAGAACTACTGTCGGGACTGATTTATTTATTTATTTATTTTTTGGACTGCATTAATTTCCCCCCACAGGATTCATTCATAATAATATTTTCTAAAGTTTATTTTCAAACTTAGATATCAGCAGCACAGCACAATCTTTTTTTGTAGATTTTCGGTGTTAAAATGAGCCACTAAAGTGATGAACTCAATCAGTTTTTACTCGGAATTGGAAATCTACCAAAGGTTAATATTCTCAGTTTAAATATCACCGATTCTGGCAAAGTGTGTGTGTGTGTGTGTGTTATGAGCGTTTAAACTCCGTGGCCGAGAATAGGCTCATTTCTCACAGGCGGTTGCTGGTGAGGAAATACAGCCCAAATTGAATTAGTTTACATGAGGGGATGAAAATTGAAATATGGATCGGGGTTGCAAATGCCTGTCTGCGCTCTCGTATATACAGGATGAAATATATTATTGCTCTCTCATATTGCGTGTGCTGGGGTGTGGGGTTTTTATTTTTTTTTTGGGAAGCAGTGTGTTTAAAGGGCACTCGGCTGCTGGTTTTGTTAGATGTGTGGGTCTAATAAATGGTGTTGATGTTTATTTTGGGTTTTAAGGATTTATGTTGTGTAAAAGAGGCAGATTTGATCTTATAGGCTATAGAGGATCTTTCAGAAAGATCAGTTGTTCATCCGGACATGCCACTGACACTTTCTATACGCACAAATCCATATCCTGCACATTACAGCGCGTTCAGTGACAGCACACTGATGCATTAGACTAAAGACTGGATTGTAATGGTTTTAGCTACGCACGTGCAAGAGGCCTGCGGTTTCTATCCAATGTCATTCGGCATGTTGCTTTTGCACCTCTTCTGAAATGAATGCTGTGTGTCTGTGGCGCAATAACATTGTAAATATTGGTGGCAGGACAGCACCATGTAACGATGTTTATACAACCGATTGAGCAAACTAGCCTTAGCTAGACACGTCATGTGCACTATTCAAGACAGGAAGTGCTCACATATCCTTCAAACCTACTGAAAGATCTACGTTTGTGAAGATTTTTGAATGTGAAGCCAGAGTTTTTGATTTGGAATGCACACCATGACAACAATCAATCATGACGCTGGAAGGAAGATTCAACAGAGCTTTGTTAGTGTGTTGAACATGGCTGTGCATGAAATCGCTCAACGCTTTGGTTTGACAGAAACCTGACAGCTGTCTCTTAATTCTTTAATTGTGCATAAAGTACGCAGACAGGGTTATAAACGATGCCACTCATGCTGCCACCGCTCTTCTTGCACACTCATAAGTCGTGTGTCGTATATAAGCATAAACCATCCTTTAAGGTGTAATATGTCTGCGACGTGTGTTACATGAAACGATGGTTTAAACCATGAACTCAGGACAGAAGCCTTCTGTGACTGAGAAATCCCATTTTATATTGGCCTACTATTTGTTTCCTATTATTTTATAGACACATAGATATCAGTAGTCTTTATTTATCTACTGGGGATGTGTTGGCTTTGTGTCATTTTTAACTGCAGCCTTCAAACCTTCAGCGTTTTACAGGAATTCATATTTGTAAGTTCAAAACAAAGAGCATTTTTGTCTGTTTTAAATTAAATAGATCAATGAATGCTACAGAGATTTTAAATAATGTAAACATAATGTACTACATGTACACCCTATCTTAAAAAAAAAAAAGTCCCAAAACCTTACTGAGTAAGGAGGTGATCACATTAGAGGTGCGATAGAAAAGATTCGACTGACGCAAATTTATTTTTTTGAGAATTTTGAAATTCGTGTCAAGATGTTTTGCGACTCCACCTGCAAGTGAATATTTGCGTATATGTATATCGCGCGATTTACGATTGATTTGCGAGTAATTGGCGATTATTTTGCGGATATTTGGTGAAAAAAAGCGAATCTCCTGTCGTACATCAGTGATGTTTTGTTCGCTTTTTGTTCTCAAACCATTCGTTTTTATTTGCGCGTTATTAGCGTGAACAAAATGTGAGTAAAATACGAATGATGACAAAATACACAGAATATGGCGGATGCCAGCAATTCTCAAACTTTCCACGTGGAAGTTTCCATTATTGATAATGAAACTGGAACCCAAATACTTAGAGGCTCATACACCACCACTCAGACTCGCACAGAATAAAAAAAAAACACACACAATTTAACTCCGGTAGGAGACGGACATGAAGGTACAGAATTTGAAACAAAACAGAAGCTTGGCAGAACTCGTTAAACGCTTAATTAACATAAAACAAACAGGGGGTACAAATGAAAGCGGAAATCAGTTGGTGAAAGGAGAGGTGTGTAAAGCAAACCCAGGCTCGGACACCTATCAGTAGAGATATCAGTTGGGGGCTCTGCTTGTGGGCAGTGACTAATTCTGTATCTTAACCTTTGTTATTGTAGCGCATTGCTTTTAAAGCGTTTTGTGTTCTGGTATTAACCTCTTTGGGTCAGTGTATCCGAGACATCATTTTAACAGGAAAAGAGCTCCAAAGGCGGCTAAAGTGGCCGTTTTCTGCTGTTCTTCCTCAAGCACTGCGCATTACAGCGATGTGGGACTGGTTTCATTTGAAAGCTACTGCTGTATCTGTTTGTGCTGGTGATTTATAGCTATCTGATGCAAGAGTTGTTATCTTAGATATGTTTTATTTTCAGACACAGGCTGACAGGGTTTTATTTTTGTTTATTTATTTGTTTACTTTTAAATAGATAACCCATAACCTCCCTCTCTTCATCAGGATGCTTGAATACAGACGAGTAAACTTTTGTCGACTTAATACATCATATAACAGTCAGCACACACGACAGGTTTGGTAGATTTTTCCATTTCAAACGCGGGTTTGTTACATCACTTCCTCGAAGTGTGCCGGCGATTCGCTCGTAATTGTCACCATCCTTCTCATTTAACACGCAGTTCTGTCTTCAGCACAAATGTTCAGCTTCTGAATCGCTTCTGTTTTCCAGACTTCTCTCCTGTTCTTCTGTTGTTTATCTACGCCGAAAGTGTCAGCGTGTCACAGTCATTAAGATGTCCTCTTGATTTTCGCTCATGTCCCGGCATCTGTTCTTTTTCTATAAATACCTGGGAAAGTCTTCTCAGGAATTTGTGTTCTACCCGTTTCGAACTGATTCCTGTTAAAATCACCCATCTATGGTGGAAGCTGCTTGTGTTTCTGGAAACGAATACACCCCCCTCCCCACCTCCACCTCGGACAAGGTGTGTGTGTGTATATACGTGAGTGTGTGACTTATTGTGTTTTGCTCCGACCTGTCAGGTGTGAGCTCTTCATTAGTATTCATGTAAATGGAAGATTGCTGCAGATATGACAGATGGTATTTGGAGAGAGAGGAATGGAGAGAGCGAGCGACTGGGAAAACGAAAGGCCAAGAGATTGTGAGGAGATATGGCGAAGTGGCATTTCTACACCTTCAACAATTTTCTGTGTGAGATTTTACCGGATATGCAGAATGGGTGGCATTTAAGTTTTAGCGTAACGTGTGTGTGTGTGTGTGTGTGTGTGTGTGTGTGTGTGTGTGTTGGACGGATGGTAGCGAGCTTCTGATGGCATGTGTATCTGCTTTACCGCGCTTGACCTCAGCCATTAGTGCACCTCGAGAAACTGCAGCGTTTGCTGACAGTCACGTGCTTAAGGTAAAAGTAATGGCAGGAAAAGAGCAGGTGTGAGAGAGGGCGCGCGAGATGCCATCGCCTGATTGAAATCAATACTTCATATGGTTGTGAAATTGGCTTTTTGTTTGGGAGGAATGGGCGAGAGAGCGTGCAGTGTGTGTTGCATCGTGCCTTTCAACTAACACATCATGACTATACAAAAGGTCCCGAGTGTTTAAAGCTCGGTGTTCACTGATCTTTAAATCCTCGCTCTCACACACACACACACACACACACACACACACACACACACACACACAGCACTCGTCAAACTGCCCAGCCGTGAGAATGGTTATTATTTTCACAAGAAAACAAACGTGTTTTGCAAGAACACTGTTACAGATGTAGGTGCTCAATTGTGCTAATTCATTGTGCATCATTTACCCCAAAGTCTTTCACCAGCGACTGTTTGGTTTAGTTAATTTTCTATATTTCTGCATAAATATGAACCATCAGAATTTCACCCGAGTCCTAAAAGTAAATAAAAGAGAACCCAGTTCAACAAACGACATGAAAACACTATTCCTGAGCATTTTATTTATTAAGGAAATTGGCCCTGATGAAATATTAAGTATCTGTGAGTGGCTAACGTACGTCAACCTTTGCTTCAGATCCCCTTTGTGCAGTAATAACAGTGTAATAGTGGAGCTCCTGTGCGGTGCACCATCGATAAGGAAAATCTACAGCGTCCCTCCGGCGTACGTGTGTACACATGGGAACCCGGTGTTATTCTTAGAAAATTTTATACCTTAAAAAGGAAAAACGTAAGAACATTTTTCTGGGGGAAAGTAATAATAAAGAACAAAAGGATGGAATAATAGTCAGGTCACGGGACGTGACGTCATCATTAATGACGTGAATTAATGATATTCTTGTGTTATTGAAATATTCTCCAAAGCTACGGTTTTTAAATGGTGTAGTTTACATGTCGAGACTAAGATCGCGTGTTTGGTTACCTCATTTTTATTCCCTTCTATAAACAAGCTATTAAAATGAATTAATCTTGATATACTTAAGAGAAATCATATGGGGGCTCTGCTATCTAAATCTATAGATTAATGTACAAGGACCCCCATACATTGGACATCCAATGGAATATTCACATTTCACTGTTGAATATGGACCCTGGGTCTATTTTCAAGGGGGTCCATATGCCAAACTACACCAGCAACTAAATGCTTCTGGTAACTGTTGATCAGTTCTACATGTCTGCTTGGGGGGATAAGCTTCTTACGCTTGAAGGAGGTGTGTTTCTTTTGCCAAATAGAAAGCTTATCATTTAAACCAGGAATGCTTATATGTTTTAAGTGTGTGTGTTTGACTGCACCTGTTTCTTTGTGAGTGTTTGGTCCAGGCTGATTTTGGACTGTCGGAAGGAATGGCAGTGTTTCAGAGTAACCTGAGCTTCAGTGTAATAGATGTGAAAGCAGGAAAGGGTGTATAAATACACAAGTCTGAGGATGAAGAGTTGAGGATGTTCTCCACCGCTCCACTCATCTGTTACCAGCTTTATGTTCGTTCACTGCCAGTCTGGCAGCAGAAGCTGAAAACGCACAACAAGGAATAAATATAATCGCTCTGAACATCTGAAGGGAAGCTTTTTCGAGACGGCTTGGACCCTGTTCAGCTGACAGTTTCCGGCACAGACTCACACGGAGGAAGACGTTCCCCCTCAGGTGCTGGCGTAAAGTTGTGGTTTTGCTGAGTGTTGGCAGCCAGTTGAGCACACACGGTTTTACACACACAGACACACGCCGCCGCAGTGCACGAAGCGCTAGCTGTGCGAGACGAGCACTTTGGTGAAAGCTGCGGCAGACAGCTGCGAGGAAGCCGTGTGATCTCTAATCCGCCAGCACTTCGCGAAGCCTGAGCGCTGGGAGATGGTTATCTGCGGACTCATTTGTGAAACAGCTTAGATATCACCAAAACAGATAAAAGGCAAGAATCCTGCTCCTTGTTCCTCATAAGCAAAACCTAGAAGCTGATTTCGCCAGTTAATTGTCACTTTGCAGGAATTCTGGGATTGGTGTTTGAATGTAACATTTCTGGGGCTTCATGTCTGGGTCAATTTCAAGTGAAAAACGTATGATGTGACCCTTCAGTGTTGTCCAGGATGCACGAGGACGCATTAGCGTTCAGCCGCATGCGTCCCTGTGCTCCGCTGCGTGTGGTACAAGTGACTCTCCTCCATGTGTATGACCTTGTTTACACTTGTACTTGGTGCTGACCAGTTGAGACGCTTGTTAATACTGTGTGTGATCATGGCCTGTGTGTGTGTGTGTGTGTGTTTTGTATGTCTCATCTCACTACCTTGCCTGAGCATGTGCTCGCTCCTTCTCTCTCTCTTTATCTTGATGTGAAGTATCGCTTGTTTCCCCACTTGTGTGGTAATGAGCCTGATGAATATTCATGAAGCGTAGCAGACGCCAGCACGTGCTTTCAGAATCCTCTGAAATCGTGTGAGTTGGTCAGTGTGTGTAGGTGGATGCACTCTATTGATTAAAGAGTGTGTGTGTTGCTGTAACGGTTCCTGTGGTGGACTTTTATAACCTGTGCTAGTTCTGTACTTCTAGCGGTATTTGAACACCTTTGCTGCAAACTGAGTAAAGTGTTTCCTGTTTATCTTATCTAATTATCTATCTATCTATCTATTTATTTATTTATTTATTTATTGTGTCCGCACAAAGTGTAGGAGATACTATGTTTTCACAGGAGCTCCGGGGCTGCAGACACTTCTTAACACTCTAGCAGTGCTGGTTATTTATGGATTTATTTTATATCTATGTTGTATGGTCCCTATGGGACGCCCTACCAGCCTATCGAAGCTGGGTCACCGTGACCTATTTTTCTGATTCACAGAGGTCAAAAATGCCCGTTAACACTTTAGATGGTGTAGTTTTTGCCAGATCGGTTTCCAATTCATACCTGTCGCACTTAGTGTCAAGGCCTTCAAACCTTTTCAACCTGTGTCAGCTTGACCTAATTTCAAGGTCACAGCGTCCATATGAAGTATGCACGTGGTCATGTAAAAAGTCAGATTGAGCACATTCTGCTTCATTTAGTCAGGACAAGGCTCAGCAACATTATGCTGCAATAAAATAAAGTCAGCGAATGATTTTCAACCTGAACACCAAAAGAAAGATTTTGCGATGTGCCGGAGAAGACTTTATGGAGTGGTTCAGTTTTCCCATCATGAATTCAAGATTTTGGTTAAAGATCAACCCAACGCTGGATGAAAAGAAATGTTATGATGATGCTGAATTTTGTTGAAGCAATGCCATGGTGGTTACAGGATGTAAAGGCGGCCAGGCAATGTGTTTATGGATTCTGGACTGAAAATTATTTAGGCATATAATCTCCATTAACTAAACGAATAGTGGAAATCGCCTGGCAAAGGTGTGATGAACTCTCTAATATTGACTTCCTGTAGGCCGCATCCCATTTTATCATCTCACACAAATCTCCGTTCTGTTTTAACTGCGTCCCCACTTTCTGTCAGGGTAACGAATGGTGGCGAGCGTAAACTAAAGAGCGCTGGGAGACGGCGTCATCGTGAAACGGCACTCAATTATCAGCACAACAGCATCACTAATAAGTGCTTCAGCTTTGAACAGACAAAAGGCAAGAAACCGACTTATCGTTCGTCATAAGCAAAACTTTCGCCAGTTGTCAGTTTGTATGAATTTTGAGGTTTAATTTACTAACGAACTGCAGTTTAAGGATGTGTGATTGTATCGTTAGAGAGATTTGATTGAAAGTCTAAATGAAACGTGAACGTGTAGCCCGGTTATGATCCCGAAGTGTGTTCTTATACATCAGCAGATAGAAGCCCTGTTTCTGATCCTGTGGAAGGAAGGACCGGTTTATTGGATTCGGTACGTGATTTGAAAGAACGGAACACAGAGTAATGTATTTAATACGTCATGTTTTAAGAACAATCTCACTTAGCTGCTCACACGTGCCCTTTTCATGCGTCACTGATCTATCTTTAAAAATACAGTGGATCTAACAGTACAGCTGCAAGAAGCGATTAAGGGGCCAAGCATTCTCGAACCCCCCAACCTTTAGTGATGGAAGAGAAGCAGAAGACACTGAAACGGTCAAACAGTTGGTAAGAGATGCCTTCATTTCTGGTTTGGCGACTTTGGTGAAATCTCTCAGCCAGTGTTTGACTTGGATTCCATTAGAGAGATACATAATAAAAAGGTCGGAGGATTATATTTATTAGCACCGAAATATTTTTGCCATTTTGAAATAAAGCTTGTTGGAAACACCCTTGTTTACGGTGAGGTGTTGTTAAGCTTTTAAACTTCGGATAGACCCCCTAAATGCAGGTCATACAGCGAAGGTCCGAACCGGAAAGCTGGTTGTAAACACCATGAGGCGCTGTGTGAAAGTGACAGCAGAAGAGGGGGAAAAACAAACCCTTGTCCACGGCTCGCAGGTGGTTTATCTATTTTAAGCCTGAGAGGTCACTGCTGAAGAGATTGGTTGAGAACAGGTGCGCTGAGTGACAGGTGTACTAGTCTGTATGAGAACTCCCATTCTCAGAAAATATAAATTACGCTGTTTTAGGTTAAAAAAAACAAGTACAATTCATTAAGGGGAATAAATTATTAACTATTAGATTTTCATTCATTTTAAAATGAATGATTAAAATTTCAAGTATAAAATTTACAGTCAGATTAAAATGAATTCATTCAACAATTTTCATTTAATTATAGATTATTTTTTAAATAATTTAATTAAATAAAAAATCAGGTTATTTATTGTGTAGTATTTTATTTATTGCATTCATATTTAATTTAGAATGAAACATTTTATGTTAAGGAACATATTTGAAGTTTTCTTTACATTTTAAAATTTCATTTTAAATTGAAATTGTTTTACGATACAGTTTGTCAGTATGTCCATCCATCCGTCTATCCATCCGTCCATCCATCCGTCTATCCATCCATCTGTAATCATTTCACTTCCGGCCCAGAATTTGGAAAACATTCGACACGTTCATTCTCAAACTTGGCACTTGCTTCTGCAAGGTAGTGAAGTCTTTACTAATAGCCTTTTAAGATTTTTTGGGATTTCTGCAATTTATATTTTCTTCATGTTTCTATGGCAACCAGTTTACAATATTGTAAAATATGGATGGTGTTAATTTCCAGGCCAGAATTTTTTCTTGCAAATTTGTTTGTTATTCACCAGCATATAATGCGGTGGGATATAGTCATCCATACGTCTGTCTGTGTGTCCGTCTGTAATCGGTTCAGTTCTGGGGCCAGAACTCAGAAACTGTTTGCGATTTCTTCATCAAACTTGACAGTTATTTCTACTAGGCAGTCTCGCTGTGCCTTTCCATATTTTCGGATTTCTGCAATTCATATTTTCGGACGTGTGGATGCCAGGGGGATATGTCATCTCCTGATGTCTCTTGTTAAATTTGGCTTGTTAAAGTTTATTTAAAGATATTCAGCGCGGGTCTACGGTGAGTACAAGCGAGTTAATGTGTTTGTGTTCATGCATGAGTCTGCTCGATTTCCTGCATTACTAATCAGCTCTTTTTGTCTGGCTCCAAGCCAATACACCAATGAGCAACCCACTGAGCAATAAGCGTTCACACACCATCGCTAGTTCTCTATGCTAATCGGCAGGTTATGATTCAGGCCAGCGAGATTCCTACTCGAAATAATTACATTATCATTAAATTAATTCTCACTAAATATTTGGTGAGGAATATTGCGTTTGTGTTTCAGGGTGAGAGCTCTGCTGATTGCAGGAGTCCCACTTGGGTAACTGTGCGCCCAAGGTGAGCGCAGAATTACAAATAAGCGTTGGTAGTCCCGCATGTGAAAAATCGGGCGGTAGAGAACATTATTTCACTGGATATTGGCTATAAGTGCATCGATTGTATTTTTTATATGTAGTACCAGTATTAGAGCTACTATTGAATGAAAAGTAACAACAACAGGATGAGAATTTTCCACCATTTCTGAGAATTTCCACACTTTCAGTAGTCATAATGCCCATTCTTAATTAAGATTGATAGAAATTCAACGTAAAATCTTGAGTGTTTTTTAAAAATGAAAAAAAAAAAAAAATGTTTTTTTTTTTTTTTTGGGTGGGGGTGGTGATATGGGTTGAGCCGGCTGCTGCATGGCATGCCCGGCTTATGGCAGTCATAACCACCCTGGAGTTCACCCTTATGTGCTGCTGCCGCCCGCCGTGACGGCTTATTACGTATGCAAATTCAGATATACGCCGATAAGCAGTTGGTTGACTGGCGAAGACTTGTAGTCCGTAAATTAATTCCTGATTGGTGGCCGATTGGTCCAATCTTATTAAATATTCATGATATGTCCCCGCCGTAACAGCAGAATGACTGCCACTGGCTACTTAAAAAGAAGGTAATGTAAACTTTGTCAATGTTTTTATATCAAGTACCATTAAAATTTTCCTTCCAGGGAACATAATTTCACCTCATTATTATTATTTTTTTTTGGGTGGAAAATTCCAACCTGGACCGGCTGGCAGCACCCTTGACCCCTGTGCATTTTCCTTCTTTTTCTTCTGAGCCTGTTCTCATCCCTGTTGATGTTTGCAGTTCTATCCAAACGTATCTGAACATATCCAAATTCTTCAGCAGATTTCATTATGTACAGCACAGGTGACAAACCCAAGGCCCGCGGGCCAAATCCTGTCCGCCAACTCATTTTATGCAGCCCGCAAGAGCTTTCAAAGAATATGATTATCGCGCATTCTTTGCATCGACCGTTACCATGAAACCTAATTCATCATCCCTCCGCTAGGTGGCGGCGGCCTATTTCAAATAAACAGCTAGTCATTCATGACTCAAGGGAGATTGTATGCTAGCTTGTCGCTGTGAGGCGTTGACTGATAATGCAAGTGAATAAAGGAAAAGAGGATTTTAAACGATTTCGTGGTTGCCCTTTCAGTGATTATTCAGCCCTCGATCACCTTTAAATTTAGTGACGTGGCCCTCAGTGAAAATGAGTTGGACACCCCTGGTCTGCAGTATCACTGAAAAAGACTGATAATGAGTGATCTGGAAGACCAAGAAGACCCTCAGCTCAAACTGCTCACATTCAAAAAGGCAACGCGAAACTCCCAAATGACACTGAGGGCCTGCAGGAAGGTTTAGTGGACCCAGGAGTGGTGGTGCACTGCTCTACTTCATCAGAACAAAACATGATCTGTGGCGAAACCACAGTAATTAATACCCTAATTAATGATAGCTCAGGATTCATGTTGAACTACTTCAAGAAACGCATGCTGACGCGTTGGGAACAGCCCTCCAAGAATATCCTGTCACCAGAATATCGCTGAGTCCATGTAGGTAGAGGAGCGGAATATAGGAGTGGGTGGAAATGTGTCACGGAGGCAGATATGGGAAAGTAGGTGGGGTTTATTTGGAGGTCAGTGTGTGGTGATTGGTGACGGGTGGAGCATGACACTGTGAGATGTAGGATTTAATCACAAATGCTCGGATTGATAGGGTCTCTCTCTCTCTCGCGCTCTCTCGCCATCAGTCTGTCTCTTACACTCTCGTGCTCTCTCTCCATCAGTCTGTCTCTTACACTCTCGCGCTCTCTCTCCATCAGTCTGTCTCTTACACTCTCTCGCGCTCTCTCTCTCCATCAGTCTGTCTCTTACACTCTCTCGCGCTCTCTCTCTCCATCAGTCTGTCTCTTACACTCTCT
>JBCNYH010000003.1:14817025-14827550 GCA_039654325.1 Tandanus tandanus
CCAACGACCAGTCCCTCATCGCCACTGTTTCCCAACGACTAGTCCCTCATCGCCACTGTTTCCCAATGACCAATCCCTTATCGCCACTGTTTCCAAACGACCAATCTCTCATCGCCACTGTTTCCCAACGACCAGTCCCTCATCGCCACTGTTTCCCAACGACTAGTCCCTCATCGCCACTGTTTCCCAATGACCAATCCCCCATCGCCACTGTTTCCCAATGACCAATCCCTCACACATTAAAAAAAAAAAAACTTTCTTTTTTGAAATATTTACAAGTAATGAAATTGAGTAACTGTTTCCTTCACCAGTAGGTATTCCATTAACCAGCTTCATCCACAATTAGGAATTGTAAAAAAACTGAAACACAAATAATGGACAGATTCATTAATGCATCCAGTCAGCCATCTATCCAGACATGCTTCCATCTACTTATACTTGAATACAACCATCATAATCCACCCATCAACCCACTAACCTATCCTTTCAGCCAGACATCAACTCTCACATTTGCTCATCCTTCCATTCATCCATCAGTCTAACTGTCAGAGTGGAGTGTATGTTCCTCCATCCTTCTAGCTCTTTATTCAACCAATCCTACAAGCCAACCCATCAACCACAGTTTAGAGGGATTCACAGCCCTAATATTAACCTGTGGTTGTTTAACTCAGTATAATATTTAAAATATGCATCACACTTCAGCCTCATGCAGGAGATCGAAGAAACCTGTATGCCACCATTATCCCACTGTTGTCATCCTTTTTCTTGTCTATATAGCTCAACATATGTTTTAAATAACCCTTTTAACCCCTCTCCCCTTCCTCCTCCTCTATGCTCCTATGGAGATGAAAGACTGTTTTTGGCTTGTGTTTTTTTTTGGTTTTTGTTTTTTTGAAGTCCTGGGCTCCATTTGCTTATGTCACAAAAGTGAAAGAAACAAGTACTAAGTGTATAAACGTGTGTGTGTGTGTAATGCAGATCAAAGTAGTGAAGTTCTCCTATATGTGGACCATCAACAACTTCAGCTTCTGTCGGGAGGAGATGGGTGAGGTCATCAAAAGCTCCACCTTCTCTTCAGGAGCAAACGACAAACTCAAATGGTAAACACATTCAGCCCCCAGTACATAATCTAGTTCTGTGTAGATCTAATGCATTGATCTGGTTTTATCTGGTCTACATGGCTCATTAGAATTACGAACCTTGCTTAATAATTAAATGTATTTGCATTATCCGTATTCTCTTCACATGCAGTAAAGCAGACGAGAAGAGTGCGAAATGTCACAGTTGTCAGGGAATGGGTTTGGAGGTGTAAATGGAGATGAGCTGACGTTCTGTTGATTAGAACTCAAGTAGCGAATGGTATAATGCTCTCTCCCTGTTCAGGTGTTTGCGGGTGAATCCGAAAGGCTTGGATGAGGAGAGTAAAGATTACTTGTCGCTGTATTTGCTTCTGGTAAGCTGTCCCAAGAGTGAAGTGCGTGCCAAGTTTAAGTTCTCCATCCTCAACGCTAAGGGCGAAGAGACCAAAGCCATGGGTGAGTGTGCACACGATCAAGATGTTGAATGTGATCAGATGAGTATCAGTGGGTGTCTAAAGGTTGAAGCTGAAACAGAATACTTGAGCAGTGTCACACAAGCAAGAGTCCAATATGGATTTCAAACAGTGATGCTATGAAGAATAAAATCGTACTAAGTAAGTTTTGGATACAGTGTTTATTTTTCGCAGTCATGATGAAGCCTCGCTCACCTCATAGTACAAAGGCAGCTTGCCTTACACTGATCTGTACTTTAAAGTTAAAGGTGAAATTCTTCTAGTAAAATTGGCATCCTTTCCTTTTTTCATCTTCATCCAAGATCATATTTTAAGTCAAAAGCTTTGTTTCCCATTTTTGCCAACAGCAAGAAGACCTGGGTTTGATTCCCGGGTTCGGGCGTTTCTGTGTGGAGTTTGCACGTTCTCCCCCTGCTGGCATGGGTTTCCTCCGGGTACTTCGGTTTCCTCCCACACTCCGAAAACATGCACAGTATGCCAACTGGCTGTTCCAAATTGTGAGTGTGAATAGTTGTGTGTGTTGGCCCTACGATGGCCTGGCGAGCTGTCCAGGGGGTACCTCGCCCTCACCCAGAGTAGGCAGAGATGGGACCCCAATTAGGATTAAGCGGCTTAGAAAGTGAATGAATGAAATGAGAATTGTTTGCTGTGTGTGGTGATATTGTTAACTCTACTGTAGTAGCTGATTCAAACCAGGAAGTGGAATTGTGTGTGGTGAACACTGGATTACACACACACATATATATATACAGTGGAGGTTTAGAGCTAGGCCCCCAGATCTTGTAGAAGATTGTATTTTTCATCTTTTGCATTACCTTTCGTGTGAGATACGCGGAAGGTACTGTGACACGCTGATTTTCGTTCAGCAGGAAATTGTGTGTATTTGTCTGTCTGCAGTTCACGAGTGTGCGCTCGGTCCTAGTAAGTTGTTACCTTTGTCGTGAGCTATATATTGTCCATGTTATTATTACTAGACATTTAAGAGATTATGGAAATTGTACTAAAGTAAAGTAATATTACGATCGTCATCGCCATCAACATTTACATAGACAGGAACTTTCCAATAGGTCCACCGCTGGGATCTAATTAGTCTTCAAGTTAGACAGAGCATGCGTGTGTCCGAGTACCCATAACACGCGAAAGGTCAGTGAACACATGTGTTCGCAGCACCAGTAATTTTTTGAGGCTATTGAAAAATCTATTATTGTTCTTATTGTATTGTTATAGTATGTTATGTATCTTGCCTGGGATCTGAGCCTTCTCTGATTCGACTCATATTTCCACTCTGTTTATCTCAAAAATCCGTTATAGTGCAGTGAGTGTACTAACTCTGTTAGCTTCTTGATGGTGTGTTATGTGAGTAATTAGGTTTGTTGTTCTGAAAGTTTTCGCGGTGGTTTCTTGGCCTTACATGTATTACAAATTGTGCGTGTTATATTTTTACTCACGTTGAAAAACTTCCACACTAAACTGAGGGTGCCGAACCGTGCCTTTATCACTGAGATCTCAATGGCGTTATGCGTGTGTGTGGTCGTGACCTGGCTGTGAGGTAGGGAGCGCCGCTGTGGTCAGTTAAATATACGGAAGTATGGAATTCTGCAAGGGTCATTTCTGTTTGCGTCCCTGATGCCAAATGAATATTTTAGGGGGCGCAACCCATCAGTTTTGGCGTGGGATTAAAAAAAACAAAACAAAAAAACAATTCAGCAGAAATGCGTCCTAGATCTAACAGTGCTGGGGAAGTTCCAGAAAATATCGGGGCTCGGAATTAATGGCTGTACAAAATACACCTGGGACACAGATTTCCGTTCTATTTTGAAGAAAGGAGTTGGCATGGAGTGAGTCTGTCTGTGCAGTTGTGCAAGTCTGTCTTTTTGTGAACTTTTGTGTGGCAAACATCTGGAAAGCATGAAGCTGTCAGGCAGCGCCTAAATCCATATATTGCAATTTTGTACACATTTGTTGGAACGTGAGGCACAATCTACAACATAGTTATTGAAACTAATGTAAACAAGAGAGAGAGAGTTAAGTGTGTGTTGCCCCATGTCCAGGTGTTGTTTTAACTTTTCAATGTAGATATTGAGATGTTTCCACAAAGTATTGAAAAATGATGTGAACTGTTTGCATTTAAACCTTTATAGCCGTAGTAATAGTTTTAGGAGTATAATCCCTATTAGTGCTTGCTGGGCCTGAGTGGTTACATCATTGATAGTTTCCTGGGTTTTTCAGAGTCTGGATTTGTTAGGCTCTTATTACGAATGCTTAATTTTGTAGTTACTGTTAGTAAATAAACAGTTCAACCACAGCATGCAGTACTAGCTTTAATAATAAGCTTCAATTTGTCTAGCGAATTAGCGAACTTTAACGAATCTCGATAAACCTTGACACTACTGTGTATTGCAAAGGTATTATAAAACAGAATGAATGCCTCCCTGACCTCTTCACAGTGATGGGAAGTGGAGGTGTGAGCCTGAGTCACTGACTCATCTTTCTGAAGCATGCCGAGCTGTGCTGCGAGGCTGACGAGAGCTCAAAAAAAACCCAACAACCCTCGTATATCATTTTTCAAATTCTTTCATTTTCTTCACTTTAATGGGCGTCCCTCCTCCATCTCGCTATCGAGCCCTCTCTGTTCTCTCCATCCCTGACAGTCTTCAGAACTCCCGTGGGAGATGCGGGGTCCTGCAGAGGCCCTCGTTGGAGAAAGTGAAGCCCGTCTCTGCTCTGTCGGAAGAGTTTTTAAAAGAGGACGGAGGGTGCGTGTGTGGGGGGGAATTGGCAGCAGAAATTGCTCTATCGGTTCTGGATCATTTAGAATCCAATTTAATCCTGGCCTCATCGTGAAGGGGCGGGGGCGGAAGAGAGGAGAAAGTGGCGGCGAAAAGGGAGAGAAATAAAAACAAAGTAAAGTGCTTTAATTAAGAGGGCTGCGAGTCAGCAGAGGCGCACCACATTACGACTGCTGTTTATGGAGCCTGCCTGAGTTGTGTGGGTGTGTGTTTAGGCAGGGAGTGTGATAATAGGAGAGGGAGAGTGGCTGGAACGGAAAGGAGCAGCTCCGTTTTGTAACATTTTCTCTCGATTACACCACATCATAAACGGACAGAGAAGCTAGTGGTTAAGTGCAGAGTGAGAGAGTGGAATCAGTGACTTGTATCATTTACGCATCCGTTCTCACATTTTTTCTAGAGGTAATGTCGCCATTGACTGCATCTGCATCTTTCCGGTCTCTGTTGGCTAAAAAAATGGTCGAGCTCCTGATGAATGAATAGCTGCGGTAGAGCTCGTTTGTGCTCTGGCTTGATGAAACGATTGGAGAGTTAGCTGGAGGATGGATTGGTTTTGCTAGAGGGCTGGATGTATTTAGAGGCCTAGTCTGTGTATTGATCGTGTCAGGTGGTTATTCAGCTGAATCTCTTATAGCCTTGGTGTGTGGTTTATTACCTATCTGTCCTTATAAAGCAATAAAGCAAGTGGAACGGTGCTTCAGCATGAATATTTATACGCACAAAGGCTCATTTACATCGTACCTTGCCCTGTGCTCACATCTTACCAGCAGGATACTGTGTTGCTAGAAAGTTTGTAAACTCTTGAGAATTTCTGCATAAATATGTCCCAAAACTGCATCAGACTTCCTGAAGTTCTAAAACCCTGTTCAGTAAACATTTGGTAATTTATTTATTGCGGAAAGTTATCCGGTATTGCTTACCTGTGAGTGGCAAACGTATGTGAACCTTTGCGTTCAGACTCTCTTTCTGTTAACTTTCTTAATTAAGACTCCATATGGGTTTCAAAGACTTTTTGTACAAACTTCCACACAGTAAAACTTCAACTCTGGAATGTTGGTGGGTTTTCTCACATGTCTGTCGGATTAAGGTCAGGACTTTAACTTGGCCATTCTAAAACATTACATTTATTCTTCTTTAACCATTCTTAGGTAGAACAATGGCTTTCTGTAGGGTCGTTATCTTGCTGCATAAACCATTTTCTCTAAAGAGACAGGATTTTCCTTTATAATTTGCTGGTATAGTTCAGAATTCATTGTTCCATCATTGATGGCAAGCCGTCCTGGCTCAGATGCAGCAAAACGGGCCTAAGTCATGATACCATCTTCATATTTGCCTAATGGGGTAAGGTTTTTATGCTGGAATGCAATTCTTTTCTTTCTCCCATCATAATGCCTCTTTTAACCAAACACTTTCTACAAATTAATATTATCACTTGTTAATACAGTAGTGTGCAGTGAAGATTATACACCACCACTTTTGTCTAAAAGGGCTCCTAATAAAAAGTAAAAAATTACTTCTCTGAAATTTGTTGGTAGAAAATGTATTGAACAATGCTGTTGTAGGCAATAAGAACCCCCCACAAAAAAAAATAAAAAATTCCGAAAAGTATACTGAGGTAAAACTATGGCTAATAAACAAAAACACTGAAAATACCAATTTTTCTGAAAAATTGAAAGGTGTCGCAAATGTTATTTTTTTTTTTTACTTTTGCATAGCATGAATGAACTTCAAACCATATGGAATGGTTTAGCGAGTGAAGAAATAAAAAATACAGTGATGCAGTGATTTACTAAAATGATTTTTAGTAAATTGTAGACAGGCAGCAGTGTCATTTTTGAGGAGCAGAGGCTTTATTCCTGCAGCCCTGCCATGCACGCCGTGGTTATTCACTGTTCTCCTGATTGTGAGCTCATTAGCATTACCCAAAGTGAAAGAGGCCTTTAGTTACTTAAAATTTATCTTTGGTGCCTGAAGTTACCAGATACCGACATTCGCCTTCTGTCTGCAAATTTCTGTAAATTTTGTTTTACACTTCAGTTTTCACGAACATTTTAATCCACATCAATACACTGTGTCATGAATCCCCACCGTGTCAAATGAGAACTGGGTGCTCTGTGAAATGTCTTTTCAGCTGCCATAACCTGGTGTTCAAAGATGATAAAGGCTGTGAAGCATTATTTATAATTTAGCAAGCTAGTACTCATTTATAAACACTACCCCATCACTTTGGCACACTGCATAGAGTGGTAGTATACATTTTGGAACAAAACCCAGGAGCCTTATCTCCTTATCTTTCACTTTGTCAATGGATGTCCTTCCAACGTCACAAAGCTCATGAGTCAGGAGATTATCATGACTTTCAGATCAACCGGACACTGAATTCGGTGACAGCACATGTTCATATGTCATGTAGTAACTAACACCTTCCACAATGTACGCCGGCAATGTATACTTAAGAGATCTGTGAGGTATTTAGAGCCGTGAGGCTGATTTTAGTCTATAGGGAAATGTATCAGGCTGTGCACTATTCCCATGTCTCATGTACATTACAGAACAGCGTTGGTGTAATGATGTATACTGATCATGATTTAATTCACACCACTGACTTTATGATTGGATTGAATTCTGACGATGTGAAGAAAATTTGAATGAAGAAATACTAGTCTTTTTGTGTAATTTTTGTTTATGAATGATAAAAAACAGTGCAAAACTGTGCATTTTTGTCTGGATAAATGTAAATAAATAAAAATATTGCTACAAAGAAAGGTTTTATATTATAAAGAAAATTTACTACAGGTTCACAATGTCTTAAATGAATAAATAACAATAGAAAAGTATCATTTAAATCATAAAGGGTGCCATAGCAGTTCCTGATGCATCATTTTATTCATATAGTCCTCCAGAATCAGGCCCAAACCTCTGACCTTTCAATCAGAATCACAGAACCTTCAAATATTGGTAATATAGTACCGTCGAGGGCTTGGACACACCTACCCATTGTAACCGAATTAGTAGGCGTTTCCAAACATTTGCCTGCTGCTGCATAGAATGTAATAATGCACATAACTAGCAATTTATATTTTTTTCATTAGCTACCACTTTTTATTTTAGCCAGTTTAATTACAAACAAACAAACAAACAAAAAAAAAACCTGTACCTGGGCTATCCTCTTGTGCTACTGGGTGGAACAGCTAATAAATAAGAAAGGTCTTTATTGTCTATTAAATGACCGCGGTGAATGTCACTGAATAGTCTGAGACTAGAATGTTGAGGCGACTCTTCAGCAGTGTCCACCCATCCTGAGGTGAATATTTGTTTTAGTATATACTACACAGAGGACTTAATAGAAACAGACTAAAATGGGATTTGTATGGTGTATTTTAATATTTTTTCATCGTGTCTTTGGTCATAGTTATGTAACTACAGCATAGTTTAAAACTCTGAGTTTGCGAGATTAACCTTGAAAAACACATTTATGTGTACACTTCCATTTATGACATTTGTACAACTTAGCAATTAATGTTTAACAGTGGCAGCTTGGTGGTACTGGGACCTGAACCCACGACCTTAACCACTGAGCCATCACTGGCAGATTTTTAGGATCTCAGAATCAATGACTCTAGTAAACTGTCCGTTGTTGTCCGCCATTTTGATTTAAGAATTAGATAGAGAAAGGGAAGCAAAGGAATTGGTTTAGTGGAAGCCATGTTGTACAATCGAAGAGCCATAGTCATTTCATGTCTGATGTGACTTCCACATGTTCAAGGGAGTTTTGCACATCTGTTTTTAAGGAATTCAACAGCTGTAATTTAAATAACTCTTTTATATGCACTGGGTCAAAGCATGAAGTGGCAGGCTACAACTAGAAAGGGAAAAGCTCTCTTGGTCTCAGTCTTCAGTCCAGTTTCAGTGAACCTGTTCTCGCTGTAGCCTTGGATTCCTGTGTCTGGCTTACATGAGTGGAAACTGATGTGGTCTAAGTAATGTTATACAATTAGCGTTTATAAAAGCCCTCAGTTTTTTTGGATGTGTTTTAAGGCTACGCGTCAAATCCGTGGCAAAGCAGAAGGTTTCGATTTGGTTCGGTACATAATTTTGGACTAGCTGCAGAAAGAAACCCCCGCCATGTAATCCACATTTGGCTTGATCATGATGACTGGACTTCTCCTTCCCTCTTCTGTTCCTGTTTGCTCTTTTAAACGGCTGTGGCAGAGCACAGGATTTTGTATGTGTCCAGGGCTCTGCTGCTGGGTTTGGCATGTTTGGGCTCAGGCTCGGTTTCAGGGTTTGGAAGCGGTTCTCTGTTTTGGCATGTTAATTCATGGTGGCACTCTGCCACACTGCCTTTAACCTCTCAGGAAGCCCAATGCCTCCACACACAGCCAAAACATGACTGCTGGCAAGGAATGCCTTTTATTTCTGGCCATTTATGGAATTGTGCAGATGGACTGCACTGGAAAATACCATTAGTGAAGATTAATGCATGTTAAAGTGGGCTTGATTTTTGTACTCTTAAGACTCATAGTGAGAATTATTTGCAGCTGAGTTTCCTAAAAGCAGTGCAGTATAGAGATCATTGTTAAATGGTCGACTGTGTTTCGCATTAAACACTCTAACACTGTAATGCTTTAGGGAAACTGCGCTGCCTTCAGTATTTCTGCAGTTTGTTGAATCCTATGAATATTTTCCCAGATTTTCCCAGATTTATTCTGTTCAGCACTGGACTATAACTCTGGAAATGTATTAATGGGGATAATAAATATATATTATATTTAGCGAGGCTTGTTGGTGTCAAGGTGTATTATCAGATGGGTATCTTACCATTGATTTGATTTGAGAAAACAAACAAACAAAAAAAAAAAACATTACAGTGTGTTGCTTATCATAACTGCCACTCAATTTCATCCTTATAGTGATGGCGATGAACACTGACAGGGCAAGAAATATTCTGCTACTGTAGTTAATACGAAAGTATCTCTGGGATTTTAGTCCCACCCAAATCCAGCCAATTTATTTGTGCATCTTTGGAATGCGGACTGCATTTGTTTTTGTATGAAAGGAACTGCATTTGTTTTTGTATGAAAGGACATTGAAGATTGCCTCATCATCATCATCTGCTTGGTCAGGGGTCGGGTCGTGGGGGCAGCAACCTAAGCAGTGAAGTCCAGACTTCCCTCTCCCCAGGTCCGACATTGGCAGAAGCCCGACCACCAGGCGCTCGCCTTCAAGCGCCTCCCCCAGGCCTATCTCCGGGGTGGGGTGGGGGGTTGTCTTTTCTGAACCACGCGTAGTCTGGACCTTCACCTAGGACCTGTTTACCTTGGTGACCCTACCAGGGGCGTAATGCTGTCGACAACATAGCTCCAGGATCATTAAGACATGCAAACCCCTCCACCACAATAAGGTGCCGATTCAATGATGGGGGAGATAGCCTATGAAAAATGATTTCTATGTTGGGGTACCACCCATATATTTGATTAGTCTTTTAGATAATTATCAACAGGAGCATGTTATAATATTACAGTAGATATGTTTAAAATTCTGGATAGAATGTAGTGCATTACCCATGTTACAGGAAATAGCAGAGCTTGTTGTGTGCAAACGTTTTTATACGGCCAAAAGCACCAAGAGCAGCACTTAATCCTCAGCTATGTTCCCTGGCGGATGTGCACATGGACATCTATGGGCACAATAGAGGTGCAGATGTCTGTACACAGTCACGTAAAACAAGTGCGGAATTATAGGAAGTGGTGTGCGACTGCTACATGACAGAACCAGTTATAGGGAGATCAGCACAGTGTAGTTATTGTTAGTTTTGGACAATTTTCACCACCTTGGTGGGGTCACTACCTTTCCTGAGTGTCTAGATTTGAGCTCAGAATGTCAAGGTCAAAGGTGATGGCCAAGGTGTGGCCACTAGATGGTTTGTTTTAGAGAGGGAAGGCTCTCAAATTAACAGTGAAATTGCTTATATCTGCAAAACAATGTGACATAGATCCATAGAAACTGATAGGACCCTTAAACAGACTTTCAGACGACATGATCCCCTTTGATCTTGAGTGACCCTAAAAGTGTAAAAAAAAAAAAAAAAAAAAAAAAAAGCCCTTTTAACTCTGAAACGAGTGCTGATAGACCTGCAGCCTTTCAGAAACACCAACAGGAACCCATCCATGGATTTTCAAAC
>JBCNYH010000003.1:14831780-14844158 GCA_039654325.1 Tandanus tandanus
CACACACACACACACACACACACACACACACACACACACACACACACACACACACACACACACACACACCCATTTATACGTGTACTCACAACGAGGGACACCTTGGAACAGCCAGTTAGCCTAATTTGCATGTTTTTGGACTGTGGGAGGAAACCGGGAGGACCTTCTTGCTGTAAAGCAGACATGCTAACCGCTATTTGAGTAATAGGGGAGGGGTCAGACACACTCAAAGCTTCTGTTGGTTTATACTGGGGCAGCTGTGGCCTAATGGCTAGAGAAGCGGGTTTGGGATTTGAGCAGCACCTTCCCTTCGTCTTCCCTTCAACTTCATACCTTCATGGCTGAAGTGCCCTTGAGCAATTCACCTAACCCTTAACTGCTCTCTGGGCGCCGCAGTGTGTGGCGGCCCAATGGTCCGAGTGTGTGTGCTCACTGTTTGTCTGTGTGTGCTCATTTTGGATGGGTTAAATGCAGAGGCAACAATTTCCCTTGCGGGATTTATACAGTATAGCAAAAAAAAAATAAAAATAAATAAATCACATGCCAGTGCAGGTCTATTGCTGGTGAGATATTGGGGCAATTTGGCACTTTGGTTTTAGATAACAGCTTTTCCAGACTTTACCATGCCGTTCAACTGAAGGGTCTTTCAGAAGGCTGTTCATGGATGGAAGCAAGTTTGAATTTCATGTTTGTGACTCTGTCAAACTTGTTTTCCGTCATTTGGCCAGACTGAATATGTCAAAGACCTGCTCTAGTTATCTCTCTGGTGCTGATCCTTAGTTTGTGTGCAATCTGTGATGGGCCCATCAGTGAACTTTTGGGTCTGACCTTATTGGTTGCTTGCCACCTCAACTTCTACTTTTGAGAGAGAACTTTGATTGGTCGGCTGCCAAAGCTGTGGCAGTGAACTGAACTAAAACCCATATTCTAAAGGCCAGTCAGCTAGAGTCTGTCTACCCTGTCTGTCTCACATTCTCTCTAATCCTTTCCAGCAGAACGGATCAGAGTCGCTCAGACTGTTTCCATGTACAGCACAGTACGAAGAAGAAGAAGAAGAAAAACGATTTGTTTATGGTGTCACTTATGCTTTCTTCGTTTAATATACGACAATAAATAGGATAAATAATGATCAGTAGGCGTGTTATCCGGCTACCAGTGGCTTTGATGGCTTGAAATAAAGATAATACGCAGACACTGAAGCAGACTCAGCTGTCTGGTGAAAGAGGTTCCAGCTACCCACATTTCTGGGTGTTCTGCTACCTTCTGGGATCTGCCAATCAAATCGGAAGCCTTTGGAGGTCTTCAAATGGCAATCCAGCTGCAATCTTTAAACAGCCTAATACATGACACATTGTTTCCCCTTCGCTAAATTGATGGGACCTGCCGTGTCGACGTGTTAACCCCAAGACAACACAAATTCTCAAAGCTTCTTGCTGTTTATTGAACATTTATTTATGAAAGCATGCGCCCAGGCAGCTTCTGCTATTAATTTGCACCTTGGCTGCTGTTTCCTGTGCTGTTGAGACCCAGCCTCCTGTGTGCTGCTCTGATCAGGCAGCTGAGGGTTTTTTTTTTTTTTTTTTTTTTAAGTCAAAGTTTCATGTTTGTGCTAAAATATGCAGGCAGGGCTCTCGAGTGGCGTATCCACAAAGTACGTGACTATCAACCCGGAGATCGCAAGTTCGAATCCGGATTGATGCCACAGCCATCCGTGACCGGGAGTCCATGGGAGCTAATTGGCCGAGCTCTCACGGGAGGGAGGGATGGCATACGCTCACTTCACTGTCACTCACAGCGATCACAGCCCAATCATGGGAGTCTGTGAGCTCATTCGTTCGAGGGGGCGGATATCGCTTTCCCTCAGAGTGTGTTAGGCCGCCCCCAAATATGCATGTGCAGCAGTTCGAAAAAAGGCGGGTGGCAGCATCGCATGTCATGGAGGGGGCATGTGCTTGCTTACACCCCTCCCTGGTTGGTGGTGTTCGTGTGATAGGGAAGGCAAAAGTTGATGGGTGGGAATTGGATACGACTAAATTAGGGAGAAAAATGGGGGAAAATCCAAAAAATAAATAAAAAATTTAAATACGCAGGCAGCCAGCTTCATTCCCTGCAGAGCTGCCAAGGGAGAGTCTATGTCAAGCAAGACATTCGACTTGCACATCCATTTCTGTATTCAACTGCTCTTCATTCCTTTGACGAGGTCAGCCAGTGATTGGCTGTTTTGTAACTGTAAATTCTCCTTGCCCTAACGTCGATTGAATTTGTCTCTGGTAGGGGTACAGAGTCTTGCATATAGTCTGTCTGGAGAGCTCACCATTTCGCTCCTTCTGAGATCTTTCATGCATTCGATCACCTCCTCTCCCTGTTTCGCCTCATCTACATACAGTGAGCTTGTGGAAGGATGGCGGAATCACTCAGAGAGTTCAAGATTTGGCTGACTTGATTCTCTTTCCCTTGAATTATATATACTCCTCTTGTTAGGAAGTATGAAGTCTTAGCTACAGTATTATGTAGTAACTTGAGTCCAAGGCCAGCCGCTGCAGAGGTCTGAGCCTGATTGGCTGTTTGCACGGTGCTTAGCATTCTGCAGGGTTTCGCTTTAAATCATAGACTGTGAATGTGGAGAGCATGAGAGTTGAAGATTAAAAAATAAATAAAAATGCCAGTGAGACTCTGAGATGTATGTGTAAAGCATAAAAACATGTATAATGTGAAAGACAGTGAGAAACGGAATGAAATGATAATGTTATTGTGGAAGAATAACCATGAGGGACATTAAAGCAAGAGCAGAGAAACAAGCCTGTGGTTTAATCTGGACTTGGCTTTTTGACACCTTGCTATGGGGATCAGGTAGCAGAGGTCCGATTCTAGGTTGCACGATGGCATAGTGGTTAGCACGTCCACCCTACAGCAAGAAGGTCCTGGGTTCAAATCCCTGGCTCGGGTGTTTCTGTGTGGAGTTTGCATGTTCTTCCTGTGCTTGTGTGGGCTTCCTCCGGGTACTCCGGTTTCCTCCCACAGTCCAAAGACATGCACGTTAGGCTAAACGGCTGTTCCAAATTGACCCAAGGTGTGAATGGTTGTATGTGTGTTTGCCCTGTGATGAGCTGTTCAGGGTGTACCCAGCCTTTGCCCAGTGTTAGCTGTGATAGGCACAGCCTCCCCATGACCCTAGTTGGATTAAATGGTTCGGTAAGTGAAGTCCAGTCCAACATGAACAAATTTCTCCTCACTGAAGTATTGTGAAAATGCAGGTTGTAAAAGATGCATTCTGGGAGCGCTTTCTTTTGATTCACATTGACTTTACCTACATAGGTGAAGCCACCTACCAGTTTTCTCCCTCTTACACTTTAGCTCAGAGATGCCTGTGATTGGCTAGTGTCACTTTGATTGACAGTAGAGACAGTGATGTCTTCCTGTCCACTCAGAAAGCATGACCTGTTTTCATCTGGTCACAAATGGCTGTGGCATCATGAAAGTCCTGATGAAAGTCTACGTGACATGAAATCACAAAGCTTTCTGTTATGTATGGTAAGCACAAAGTTCTTGGTATTAAGTCGTAGCCACAGCAGACCTTTGCTTCAGTTTTCAAGTGAAACTCGGAGAGGACACTATCCTACCTGAATCCCAAAGATGATTTGATTTTGGAATGTCTATGCTAACGGTCAAGGTCTGGGCAAGGTGACAAAAATTTTGCGATATAGCTATTCTTACTTTGAAACAAATGCTGATTGATATGCTGTTACTATAGAACACTAATAGGAAACCATATATGGACTTTCGAGTGAGCCAGTTACTTTTGACCTTAAGTGACCTTCAAATTTTAAACCCCAGCCATCTTGTTAAAACTTGAAATGAAAGTTTTTTTCACTAATTTGGTCACTTCCATATACTGTAGAACACTTGTTTAAATTAAACCAGTACCTGTATAGGGCCTGTTTGCATTATCCATGATGGAGGAACCCTACACTCTGAGTGTTCCTTTAGTTATTTAATGATTACATCACTCTGTTTGGTGGTGGTGCAGTGGTTAGCATGTTTGCCTTACAGCAAGAAGGTCCTGGGCTCGGGGTGTTTCTGTGTGGAGTTTGCATGTTTTCTCCTTGCTTGCATGGGTTTCCTCCGGGTATTCCAGTTTCCTCCCACAGTCCAAAAACATGCACAGTAGGCTGATTGGCTGCTTCCAATCACCCCTAGGTTTGCAAGTGAATGGCCCTGCGATGGCCTAGCGAGCTGTTCAGGGTGTACCATGCCTTCACCCAGAGTCGACTGAGATGGGCGCCAGCCTCCCCACGAGCCTAATTAGGATTAAGCGGCTTAGAAGATGAATGAATGAATCACTCTGTTTGTTGATTGTCTTGGTTTTAATGTTGGGGTGGACAAGGACAACAGAAGAGCATTTTAATTGCAATTAATTCATTGCTGTCTATGTGAAATGAACAGCATACTGTTTCCCCTGTCAATCACAGCAATATAAGCCAATCGTGGATGTTTTTGAGCTTGTGTATGCAGAAGAGGGTAGATAGAATTTGATTTAGAAGTCAGAGGCCAAAAATATAACTATAGCTGTTGTCTGAATGGAGAATTTTTGATCTTAGCATGTGTATGTATGCTCATTGTCTTAAACCAGATTTCAGCCAGTTATGGTCTCTCTCTCCCTCTCTCTCTCCCCTCTTCTCTCCATTGATTAAATAAGCTCACCAAAATCACTGGGGGAGTGGCAATGAGTTCTCAATACCTGAGCTGTTTTACCACAGAAAGCCAGTGTCAGTCTACTATCAGTCCATCAGAGGTGTTTGTGCCTGAAAGTCATAATGGACAGTCTTTATATATTCTCAGTCAGTGCTTTCATTCTGTTTGAAGCTGAAATGCTGATGTCGCTCATGTGATTTGTTTGCAGAGAGTCAGCGGGCTTACAGATTCGTGCAAGGCAAAGACTGGGGCTTCAAGAAGTTTATAAGGCGGGACTTTCTGCTGGATGAGGCCAATGGGCTGCTACCCGACGACAAACTAACCCTTTTCTGTGAGGTAAGCCTGCCTGCGATTGGTGAATGAGTATCATGATCGTGTTGAGTATTGTAATATGATATGTTTTGCTTCTTGTTGATGCGTAGCGATCGCGAACTGGTTAAACACATTAAATAATGCATTACGAGGGTGGGCTGGAAAGTTCATAGGCTGACTAAGAAGACGTGATGCCAGAACAATAAAACTTGAGTTTCTATACCAAGGGGATACAAGCACTACGCCACTGATGGAGGAAGAGTGTAGATCATAGGGGAGATGGTGTTGAAACACACCACATTTGGTCAGAATTCACCATTGCATCATGGTCAGCCTGTAAACATTTCGTCCCACCTTTGTATTCTGACTGTGAAGTAAAAAAACAAAAAAACAAAGTGATTTATGTGCCAAGTGCTAGGATAGATATCATGTGACATTTCATGTGAAACTTCAGTTATGAATGGAGAACTGAAGGAAAGCTAGACCAAGCATTTGAGACAGTTATAGATCTTCTAACCTTTTCGTAAAATCTCTGCACTTTAGCTCCAGAGTACGATTCTATGAGTTGTCACTCATAAAGGCTCAGAGGGTCAAGCCTTGTTTTTTTCTTCTGAAAAAGTTCCGTATTCTTTATATTACCAGAAGCTCTCTATGAACGGATCCCTGGAAGCTTCGCGGCTTTCTTCAACTCGATTACACTGCTTGAAAATGTGAGAATGTTTGCTTTAATTATTAGCACTATTAGCTTTCTTTTTTTCTTAGAAGGGCAAAGAAGAAATAAACCTTTCGAGTGTATCTTAACCAATACAGACGTGACATTTTTTTATTAATTTTTTTGTCCTTGGTGTTCAGTGCAAGCTCTATACATGTGTTTATGTATGTACAAGTTATTTTCCGTCCTTGGAGACTTTGTGATGTCTGCTATTAAAGGGAACCTGTGGTGAATTAGTGTTACTAGCTATTTAAAAAAAACACATCATGTATAACATGAGCAGTTTCTTCCGGCAACATCAGTCCATGCCTGATTTTAAATTGTGCGCAAGACTCTAGGCATGCTCATAGACATGTTGACTTTCTGATTGGCTGTTTCAGCTTGGTAGTGATGCAAACTCATTGGATTGGCTGGGCTACGTCACTGACCAGTGTAGCATAACACAATGCTAGTGCTGAGCTCCACAAGCAACAAGCGCACAAATTGCCGAAGACAAGCATTCTCGTCCTCAGAGTCACTAGAATGTAAGTGTCACTGTCTCCATAAGAGACGTCAACCCCACCCAACGTGTTGACGTCACTTCCAGGAAAAAACTGCTAAACGCCGCAGTTCAGCCTCCCGCTAGTAATCCACGGGATAAAATGACCAGTTTTGTGCTTTTTATGGTCATTTATGTTGAAATAAGCGTCTGTATTGTCTAACAGTATTACACACGCACAAATTATGCTGTAAGGATGACCAATACTGGTATTCTTTAAATTTCATACAAGTTAAAAAGAAGGGGAGTTTAGGTGTTGCTTGTTTTGTTGTTAATGAAAAAGCCACTATAGAGAAAGTATCTGTCACTTTATACACTCATCCATTCGGGTTAGGGTATTTATTGATTTATTATCAGTAGAGTTGAGGCTCTACATTGTTTACAGTGTATTGTTTAACGAGGCAATGAGCTGAGAAGTTACTGTACATATAAATAAGCATGTAAACACACGTAACCCCCCAGAGACATGATTTTAATTCACAGAGAAAACTCCTGCTCCAGCAGGAATCCTCCTCCCCCTTGTGTAGTCCGTAGGAGGTCAGGTTGCATTCCGAGCGTGTGCCGCACTCTTTTCTTCCATCCTGCAGTAGGTTATAAGCCCTGATACTGTGTAGTGATTAATGTTTAATGCATGCTCCAGAGTTGGCTGTTTCAAGCCGGCCTAATGAAGCCTGCAAGCAGAAGTCAGTCTCTCTCTCCCTCTCTCTCTCTCTCTCTCCCTCTCTCTCCCTCTCTCTCCCTCTCTGTCTCTCTCTCTCTCTCTCTCTCCCTCTCTCTGCCTGTCTGTCTCTCTCTCTTCTTCTCCCCCACTTTTTGGATGAGGAAGCTCAGGGAGAAAGCTGTGGGAGGGAAGGAAAGAAGAATGAGGGCTCGTTTCAAGTTTTTCCAAACCGGGTCTGATTACGTCACAGGGACCAAAACACGTCCTCGGCTCCTCCTTTTGAGAGAGAGGAGAGAGAGTTTACTTGATCGGTGTTGGGTAATTAGTGCACTGGCTTCACTTCCTGTGAGATGGATTGCGATGTGAGTAAGGAAGGAGATATAAGAGTGAGTGAAATGTAGAGTACATGATGTTTGTCCAGCCTCATGAACCTTGTTTTATTTTCCATTGTTCTGGACATATATCAGACTGATAACACACAAAAACGGCTTTGTGTTATTCTATACATTATAAGCATCTCCAACTTGTCGCTTATCCTTGCGAACGAAAAACTAACAATTTGTGAGCAAACCGACAACTTTGCGACCTTCTCACAACGTGTGTGGACTTTGGTGGAAATTTCAAGCCTGTTTTGAAATTTTTTTTGCGATGAGTTCATGAACCAGGCGACCAAAATACGTGAATGTCACGTGACAAATTTGAGAACATTTTGAGAATGAAAAGAGACTACTATCGTACCTGTAGTGTGACCACCCCTTAATACCCCTTTCTCACGGATACCTGCTGTACCTCGAGGAGGAATACCCCACGGTGTAGATGTGAAAAACAGACCTTTTTTCCTTGTCCTCATCCTCTTCCTTTTGAAGGCAAGATTCTGTAAAAATAGCTGAGGTGAAGATTTACAGGCTTTTATATCCTGGGAAAAAAACGTGTGATCACCGTGAGCATCATATGGTACCGCCGGTGCTATCTATATGTCGATGTTAACACGTTGTTCACGGTGGGCATACAGTGCGAACAGTGGTGTCAGGTTGTTACGCGGAGATGACACGTTTTCAGTCTTTCCGTAGAAATGCTTCAGAAAAATCCCAAATATCAGAATTTACCGCGAGTAGCTGCAGAAGCCTGTGGCGCTGAAGGTTCTCTGTGGCAACCTGCGATACACTTGACGAAAATCACACATTGCTCTGCAGTGTTGCGCGGAAGCATTTCCATTTCCGCGGGTAAAGTTGCGTCGGTGAGAAAGGGGCATAAGCCTCCAAGTGCAAGTGTACCCAGCGCTGATGTTTTTTCCCGCTATCTTCTTCATTTATTGGGTTGTCCGTGTGAGCATGTGACAACAAAATCGAACTCATGGCTTTACAACATTTGCGTAAGTGTGGAACCTGATAATTTTTAAGCAGTGTGCAGAAAAAAGGTAGCCGAGATTTTTTTTGGTGGGTTATGTGATATATGTGTGATATATATGATTTTAACGTCAGGATAACTGGCCAGGAGGATGATACGTTATCTAAACAGTATCTGAAGGTTATGTGAGTGTATCCCGAGCATACGCTAATTGGGACAGTGATGATCTGAATCCAGTTGGCGATTGGCTGAGTGCAGAGGCTACTCTGTTTTATTGGGGCTATTAAAGGCCACAGTATGACTGGCTTATTTATAATCAGATCGGAGAAACGTCGATCTGTCTGTTTGTCTGGTGCTTAAAGAAAGCTTTTTAGGGGTTCAAAGAGCCGTCTAGGGTCATGGATTACAGTCATCGCTAGACTCCTCATTAGTGCAGACAAGACCGTCGTCCTGTGAAAGTAAACAAGCATCCTTTTTATTTTATTTTGTATTTTAAGGAGTGCTGTTCACAGGATTCCGTGGTTAATGGGTGTTCCCGGGTGGAAATTTGGCGAGAGAACTGGCATATGTTTCTGAAGGAAAACTGCCAAGCTGCTGGAAGAGATATGGAACCAGGAGGTGTTTGGGTTTGGAAGGACGTATCAGAATAGCTGTGAACTTGAAGAATGTGTCGAGTTGTAATTTTACTCATCTTCGGTTTGACCCTCTCGACTTTAGTTTTTATGCTTTTTCTGGATTTAGTGGTTGTGATGCTTCTGTTAATTCATTTAATAATCGATTTCACTTTCATTTGCATTTACATTTACAGCATGTGGCAGACGCCCTTATTCAGAGTATTTTACGTTTATCATTTTTTACACAGCTGAGCAATTGAGGCTCAAGATCCTTGCTTAAGGGCCCAACAGCAACAGCTTGGTGGTACTGGGGCTTGAACCCCTGACCTTCAGATCAGTAATCCAGAGCCTTAACCACTAAGCCACCAGTGCCCATTCACTTGATGTAGATGGATGGCGGCATGTATTACACTAATAAGGTCCTGGGTTCGGGTCCTGAGCTCAGGCGTTTCTGTGTGGAGTTTGCATGTTCACTCTGTCCTTGCGTGGGTTTCCTCTGGGTACTCTGGTTTCCTTCCACAGTGCAAAGAAATGTGCATCAGGATATTTGGCTGTTGCAATTTGCCCATAGGTGTGTGTGTGTGTTGGCACTGCGATGTTCAGGGTGTATCCCTCCTTCGCCCAGTGTTGGCTGAGATGGGAGGATGAAGCCGTTTGGAGCACGAGTGAGCGATGTCGCTCAGGTTGTGTTTGGGCTTTATGTTCCTCTGCGTTTTTTTTCCCTTGCTTTTTCTTCAGCTTCTGCAGGTAAGTACCACAATCTTCACAAACTTCATTCATTTCCTGACACTATTGTTGATTGTGTGTCTGCTGTTGGTTAACACGTTGGTTTAGGATTGAGAATCCTTGAATGAGAATTGCTTTAGGAAAGCATGTAAAGACTACTCAGGACGGACTCCTGTTTCTGGAGCTGCTGTGTCTTTATCAGTGTGCATACTGCTTATCTCAGGGGACGGGAGAGGGTTAGTGATGCCGTTGTCATGTATCTCTTCATACCAGCCAACTATCCCTTTCACGGGAATAATGAGATGTGTGCGCATGTGTGTGAGGTATATAATGAGGAGAAAGTTCCTATTAAAGGTGCTGTGCTGGATGCCATTACATGCTGAGGGAGATGAAGGGAGGAAAATAGACCTGAACTCCTCTCCTGTCTTTTTTTTTTTTTTTTTTTTTTTTTTAATGATCTGGTCTACTGGGAGAATTTGAAGCAGGCGTTATAGAAGAGAGTTGACTCTTTCACTTGCTCCTGTTTTTTAGTACTCGTGTCCTCTCCCCTCGTGTGCGCGTTTGTGTGTGAGCCACCATCGATCTCCATTTTATGGCCCCGTCCACCCTGTCTTTATTCCACCTCCCTGCGTAGTTCCTCTCTTTGTTTCCCAGCCTCTCTTGCTCTCTCACTTTCCCTGACAGCGCCCATCTTTCATTCAGTGTCGCCATATGCCAGGCTGATAACTCGGAGAGCTACTACAGCTGCAACATCTGTGCCCTGCACACACGGACACACATTCGCACCCATACAGAACTCGCAGTAAGGAGTTAGGTGAGGAGGGAGAAAAGTGCTACGCCTGCAGCATCTGCAGTACACGCTGATAATGCCGGGACTAGAGGGAGGAGGCAGCAGTGCTCTATGATAAAGGCTTTACTTTGATCATGGAAGTAGATGGATGGAAGATTGGAGCGAAGCATTGTGAATTTTTGTACCTCCAGTTCACAGCTGTGGTGTTTTCTCCCAAATACAAACACCTTCTCTGTTCTGTTATTTGCTTAACACGCTTAACAGGAATCCAGATGTAGATTTAGGATAGGAGTTTTCACACTAGTCGGAGTAACTGAGTCCACACCCACTGCTTAGAAGTTTGCTTTCGAGTAGAATTTGTTCTCGCCTGTGAGTCATTGGTATGGTAGACACGAGGTTCAGGGCTTCCACCCCCTTTCTCGCCAGTTCCCACCCAGCATGTCATGCAAATAGAATTCGAAGTAGTACCAGCGGTTTTTCAGCCATGCTGGCTGACCCAAGGCATACATTTTCCTCTGATCAAAAAAACCCTCGCCTCATGAAGCTGCGTGGACGTCATCGCTTCACTGCAGTTTTATGAATATGATGATTCCACTGACCATAAAATACCAGCGAACTTGAAACAGAATCTAACATGGCAAGGTGAATGAGTCACGGTCCTCTGCATTGAGTGATGAAGGTGGATAGCATGCACACACAATAGGGACCACGCTAGGCTGCAATTGGCCATCGTACACCAATCAGCCATAACATTACCAACATTATGACCACTGACGGTTACGTGAATGACTGATTATCTCGTTTCAGTGGCACCTGAACAGTCAGCTCTTGAAATTGATTTGTTGAAAGCAGGAAAATTGAGCAAGTGTAAGGATCTCAGTGATGTTAGAGTTGTAATGGCTAATGCCCCTTTCTCACTGATGCAGCTTGACCCACGGAAGCTCACGGAAATGCTTCCGCAGAGCAACGTGTGATTGTCGTCGCTTGTATCTCAAATTGCCACAGAGAACCGCCAGCACCGCAGCCTTCTGCATCTACTCGCGGTAAATTGTAACAGGTTTGATTTTCCACCGAAAACGTGCCATTTCCGCGTGACAACGTGACACCACGGCCAGCATCGTATGACCACCATGAGCAGCGTGAGCACTGACAAGCACCGGTGGCACCAAACGATGCCCACAGTGATCATACGTTTTTTTCCATGATATGAAAGCCTGTAAATCTTCCTCAGCTGTTGTTGCAGAATAATGCCTTCGAAGGGAAGAGGACGAGGGAAAAAAACCCACGTTTGCACATCTACACCACCTGGTGTTCCTCCTCAAGGTACCTCGGGTATCCGCGTGAAAGTTGCGTCGCTAAAAATGTGGGATAAATGCCTGGGTGTATTACTTTTCAATACCTAGCAGGTCTTGTGGGGTGTTCCTGGTGTGCAGTGCTAAGAACCTACCAGACATGATTCAATGAAGGACAACTATTGAACTAGCAAAAGTGTCACTGGTGTCCAAGGCTCATTGATGCACATAGGCGATAAGCGAGGGCTCATACGTCTGGTTTGATCCCACAAAAGAGCAACTGCAGTTCAAACTGCTGAAACTGTTAATGCTGGCTATGATGGAAAGGTGTCAGAACACACAGTGTAATGGGGCCGTCTAGCCACAGACCAGTCAAGTGGTGTTAATGTTATGGCTGCTTTGTGTATTTAAAATTATCTAACTGTTAACTCGTAAACAGCTTACACACCTCATCAAATGTGCGGATCTTTCGATTTCAGTGTTATTAGACAAACCAGACGTCTCGATAGCAGGGAGACATTAAGAATCCTTGAAAGGAACCCGACGTTGAAGGGAACCCATGCCCTTGTATGTGGAGTGTATTAGATATGTTGCAGTGCGCGTGGGCAGTTCTGTGATGCACACGGGCTAAGACACGGCAACAGACGTAATTAAACCGAGCTTTTCTGTCAGATTTTCATAATAGCGCCAGCAG
>JBCNYH010000003.1:14845514-14859050 GCA_039654325.1 Tandanus tandanus
TAAGAACTCCCTGTGCTTCCACAGCGGCAGGTTTGATGTGATGTGTGTGCACGCTGACAGTCCCAGACAGAGAGATGCTGGTTGGTGTTTGTGGTCAGGGCCAGACTGAGAACAGCTTGAGTGGAAATGATGCGTAAAAGATCCGTGTGTGTGTGTGTGTGTGTGTGTGTGTGTGTGTGTGTGTGATGAATAAGATCTACTTTTCTCACACATCAGTAGCAGCTGAAATTCCAGCACTTTGCTTCCTTTCCTTCTCATAGATCCTGCAGGTCATGGGTAGGTCAACACCAACACTGCACACTGCGAAGCGTTTTTTCCCCTCCCAGTTCTTTGCTTTGAAATGCATTTGTGTGCTCAACAGATGACTCTTGTGTTCGTATGACTCACATGTTTTTAAGCCTCTGTGCCGGCGATAACCAAAGCTGGAGGCATTTTTTTTGTTTGTTTTGTTTTCTTGGATTATTTGTCCATACAGGGCATCTTTGTGAACATGATATCTTGAACGCTTGGAGGGTTTTTTGTTTTGTTTTGTTTTTTTTTGACACAAGGATGAACTGATTAGATTTTAGAGGTCAAAGATCAAAGTCATCGTGACATTGTGAGCCGTTCTCGATATTTCGAGAACGCTTATATTTATTTGATGCAACACTTTGACCTCTATATATTTATAATCTGAGCTTTAACTCAAACTGTGTGCCAGGTGGTACTTCTAGTTAAAAGAAATTTTTAGGGCTCGACAAGGTGCATGACTGTCAACCTGGAGATCGCCGGTTTGTATCCAACTCGATGCCTTAACCATCTACGACCGGGAGTCCATGGGAGATAATTGGGCGAGGATTAACTCACGGGAGGGAGGGATGGTGTACGGTTCACATGCTCACATATGGCTCGGCTTCCTGCGACTCACCAGACAATCACGGGCGTCTGTGAGCTCATCCGTACAAAGCCGAGGATGGCACTTTCCCTCCGAGTAAGTTTGAGGCTGCCCCATATATGCATGCACAGCAGTTTGTAAAGAAGCGGGTGGTGGCATCCAGGGACACTGAGGGGGCATGTGCATGCTTCTTCCCCTCCCTCGTTGGTGGTGGTTGTTTGGTAGGGAAGTCATAGGTGGGACTTGGATACCACTAAGTTATTGGAGAAAATTGTGGGGAAATAATAAAAATAATACACCTTTTAGCATTTTCAACATTATGGATTCGTCCTCATGTTGGTTTAGGGGTGTGTGAGTGTGTGACATCACAAAAAGTTAATCCAGTATTATAAACAGATGCTTATAAAAGATGCAAAATTAGACCGGTTTGTGTGAGTGTGTACGCGCTTGCGTTCCTAACACCTCATTACTTTTGATGGAGAGTATGGCCTGATCTGACGAGGCTAATTTGTTTAATTTTGCAGCGTGTGCCTGTTTACACATGCATATGTCGTGTGTGTGTGTGTGTGTGTGTGTGTGTGTGTGTGTGTGTGTGTGTGTATGAATGCTGTTTGTTCAGCTAAATTAAACACTAAAGCAATAAATACCCATTCTCCATGGAATTAATGAACTTATTGGATCTGACACCCGATATTTCTTTCGACACTATTTCATGCTTGGCCACTTGGCTCACATCTATAAACAACGAACACAAACAGACGCCGCGGTCACGCCATGGAGTCCTCTGCATATATCCATTAGAAGAAAGAATAAAATCCAGGGAGTGTCATGCAGCGTTTATGAGGTGTTTGTCCTTCTCTGTGTCTGAACACAGTGCAGGGCTTTATTACAGTAGCCAGCGGCGAAGAAACCCGTGCTGCGCACAACAACAGACGAGCAGGACAGATTGGAATGATCGTCCTCTCGCTCAGACCTCACTTAAGCTGGATGGCCCCAGGCCTCGGCTTTTAGATCCCGCTTAAGAATGATACCATCATAGGGCATCCTCCATAAGAGTGTGTGTGTTGATTATTATTATTATTAGAAATCTCTGATTTCTTGGTGTACTGTATGATAAACATCAGCTTCACAGGTGTAATATTAGCATCTTTGACTTGTATTAATGCCCCAGTGATGATTATTTGCTCCTTGAATGTCCTACAACCTTCATAATAATGAGTCTAGTGCTATAGTTTAATAAATGTATAGGTGAGCTCATACCCTGAAAATTACATGAAGATGGCAGCACCCCAAGCAATAAATAGACTTTTCTTTTTTTTTTTTTTTTTTTTTTTTTTTTTTTTTTTTTACATGGTTCAAGGTTCAAAATTATAACAAAAATGGCAGAAAGAAATTATAATATCGAATCAGGATATTTATAAAATTGTGGTATTTACAGAATCAGCACCGAGGTGTCGTAATAGTGTCTTGGTGGTTCCTGGTGATTACTATCCCTAATTTTGTGTTCAGGACATGGATGAATGGAGGGATAAACCCAGTGAAACGTTGATGTGGTGTTATAGAAAATGTCAACACGCTTGGAGCACCGCTTGGCTAATCAGATGAATGGGCCATAACTAAAGGTTATATTAATATATATATTTATATATATATATATATATTCATATATATCAGTGTGTCCTCTCACAGTTAAAGGAAAGCAGTGAGGTTACCAGCTGGGTAAATAATTTGTCATGGCAGTGTGTTCTGTTGTTCTGTTGTAAAATAACCACTTAGATGTGGGTGATTTGATATCTTGATAAACGAGGTATATGATAAAATGTTGTGTGTAACGTGCCACTAGTTAGTTTTGAGAGCGATGGCATGTGCAGCCGTGACGGACTCGGACATCCCAGTTATTTATTTCTTCACGTGCAGTAATTGGGAATTTAAATTCTTTTTATTTGTATTTTTTTTTTGCCTCTTTTTAAAATGCTTTCCCGGTTGAGCTGCTTTATCTGTAGACTCAGCAAGTTCCTGTGTGTGAGGTCATGCGGTGCAGTGTGTGTTTTCATTGATCACAAAAAATGAGATGATGGAATAGTGGCACCGTTTCATGCAGTTGTTGTCGGAGTTGCGACGCAGTCGATGCAGTACTTGAATCAAACTCCTTTGAGGAACAAAACAAGATTAATATTTGTGTGTGTGTGTTTGTGGGTAGCCTTATATAAGGGTCTGGCTTTTGCTTTTTTTTTTTTTTTTTTTTCCTGATAGTTGTTGGTTATGTGTATGAGTCTGAAGCTGTTAGTTTACAGTTTAATTATTATTACCTTTACTAGTAATGTTTTTTTTTTTCGCACACATTCCCACTTGAGTGTATGAGTCCCATTATATCCCGTAAGCATCAATTATTTGGTGGCGTTTACACATCTAACACTCGTCGTCATCATCTTTATCTTCTCTGTACATTGTTTTCTCGGAGTCTGCTGGAGATTTATGATGCGCTGCATCCTGTTTGTTTGACAGTTTTGATCTTGCCAGTCTTTCATTCCTAAATCACTTAGGTTTTTCTTCTTGGTTGACTTCAATGCTTTTTTTTCCTCCCCTTTTTTTAATCTTTACGGTGTCAGTCCATCACATGATAAACACTCAGCTTGTTTCCTTGCAATGTTTTTCCTTTCCATTTATACATTTCCAGATTTCATCTTCGTTCAAAGCCAGAAAACTGTTTTTCTCCAAACATAGTGAGAGGAATGATTGTCAGGTCTGTCTGTTTTTGTTTTCTTTAACCGAGTTTATCCATATTTCTTTTGACCTCCTCCCAAAACAGAGGGTGGCGGAGGTATAGTAATCGCCTGCTTTTGAGTCTGTTTGTTTGTGAAAAAAATCCTGACCAAACTTTTGCATGTATATCTATTAATTAATTAATTTATTTATTTATTTTACTAAATTTGGTGGGGACACTCCCTTACTAAAGTCCCAGAGATGAATCGATTTTGGAACGTCAAGGTTAAAGATGAAGGTCAGAACAAGGTCACGGAGTTTGAGATAAAGCACATATCACTTCGAAACCAGTGCCGATAGACAAGCCGTTACCATGGAACACTAATACAAAACCATATATGGATTTTCAAATGAGACCGTTACCTTTGACCTTAAGTCACCGTGATTTGTCAATCCATAGATATAAACACAAGACCGGACAAGATCCTCGCATGATATGAGTTGATTTTTTTTCTTGTCCTGCGAGTCTTGTCAAGCTACAGCTGTTCCTACCTTGCTTATTATTAGCCTGAGAGCACATTGGTAAATAATACATAGTTGATGTGTTGAGGTAAGATAAGTTGTGCTTTCATGAGCTTGGGTGGATGGGATGTTTATGGTCTTTGCTATTGCTGTAACTGTTTGGTTGGGCTTTTACACCTGAGCCTACTGGCTCGTCAGGTTGGAGCTTATCCCCGGTTTCTGTAGCGTGAAGCAACCAGGAGTTCAACTCCTCCTGGATCGGACTCTAGTCAATCTCAGGTTACCTTCCCAGTATTTTTGCTGCTACCTATTTATACTGCTGGGTGGACAGAGGCACAATTGTGGTTAAGACCATTCCCAGGGGCACGGTGCGGGTCTAACAGGGATTTGAACCTATGACCTCTCGGTCATGAGTCCAGCACCCTAACCACTACACCTCAAGCCCTGGCTGTGCTAGAGCTACTGCTATTTGAGTGGTGAGTAATGGTGTGCAGTATTTCCCTGGAATTTTCCTGTCAGAACAACACAACATGCAGTTTGCACAGGTACATTGTTAGCATTTATATCTGGAACTTGTTGATGTGATCTTGAGATGGGTCACACTGTTAGTACATGAACAAAGCACTTAAAATTCTGAGTCTGCAACAAGTTCTTCCCTTCAAGAAATAGTTTCTGTTCAAATGTGAAGTCTGTATATTCCCTCGAAGTGTCTAAAATAATAAAACCAGGCATGTCGCAGCGTGTACTTCCCGTGACTGTATTTGTGGAAGTTGGAGTATCAGGGTACTTTCTATTTTGAGGCCAAAGTTCAATAATGAAAAAAAAAATGTTTTCATGATTTTAAATCGCGTAACCCCTAACCCTGTCCAGATTACTTCGAGTGTGTGTGAAAGCGACTCAAAGCTCTCAGTGATGTGTATCGACTGGATTTCAAAACTCATTATTGGAATTGTCACAAAGAGGGAAAAATAGATTCAACGCGTTCTTAGAGTCCAGTCACTGATGTCTGTGTACGTGTCTGTTCTTTTCTTCCTACTCTCTTAATCTTCTCCTGCTACTTTTCTACAACTTACTAATGAGCAAGTGATGAGTGTGTGTGTGTGAGAGTGAGAGAGAGAGAGAGAGAGAGAGAGAGAGAGAGAGAGAGAGAGAGACTCAGGACCGTGTTCTTGTGTTTCGCAGCATGGCTCCCACAGCTGCTTTCATTAATCACACTGCAGGGGGAGAGAGCTGAGCTGACTGATCACACATGCATACGTACACACACACGTACACACACACACACACACACAACAATGCGAGTATGTGTTTAACATTCAGCACTCACTCATTGGTCGCTCTTTAGCAACATATAACCATATACATCCAGTTTCGTGTGTTATCTCTTTCATGTCCATGCGCCCATATGGATGTCTGTAAATGTACTGAATTAAACTGTTGTCATAAAGGCTGTCTGTGCAGTTTGCTTTTAAAGATCTGTATCAGTTATGAACAGCAGCAGGTGTCGAAGCATCTGCGTTAAAGCAGTACAAGGCTGTACTTTATGGCTGATATTATACAGAATAATGAGAGAATAAACGTGTCAGTGTTTAGTGCCCATGGAGGCCCCGAGTGGAGCCAGAGGAAAAGTAAACCCCTACACACTTCACCTACTGCTTTCACTTCTGCTAATTCATCATGATAGATGAACTTCTCATAAACGGGCTTTTCATTCTGAAGAAGACAATTAAATAATAATTGGAGCTAAACTAAACATTAAGTGCAGACTTACAGCATTTGGTTGCTGTGTTTCATGATCAAACATTTCCGTCATGTACACTGTTTACTGCGTGTGCATCACTACACGTCGGGCTGAGTATCATAACATAAGCACTAGAACTTCAAAACACTGGTTGAGAAACTTGGTGAAAGTTATGTTAGGTCAAATTATAAATAAGATCTTACTAGACATATGGTAACCTGTACAACTCTTATCATCTGCTTGTTAAACAGAAGGAACGGCGTTATTTTCGGGGCCAAGCCTCATCTTTTCAACATTTCGCAGTGCTGTGTCCAAAAAAGAGATGTAGGTAATGTCGAACATATGAAATGTAATGTCTGCAGAAAGAAAGTTAAAACCAAAAGGAAAGAGGTAAGAGGATGGGGCTGTGGTCATCAGTGATCGGTCATGGACGGGACGACAGTTTTTAGCAATTGACCATGAGCGGGACAACGACAATCAGGGATTTGGTTATGAGTTGCAACACAGCTATCAGTGATTGGTCATGTATGGGACTGAGTATGGGCTAGACAACAATTGAAGGGCTGAGAACCAGAGTGTTCTATCCAACAGGAAGCTTGAAAGTTTTTGCCATATAAAAATAAAATCAGGGATAATGCTCACGATATGATTCGAGGTCAGAAGGTAGAAGAAGGGACCATTCTGGTATGCTAGACCACTGTGGCTCTCAGCCCTTCAATTATCAGTGATTGGTCATGTGTGGGGACCATTACAATCAGTGATTGGTTATGGGCTAGACAGCAGTTATTAGTGATTGGTCTCAAGTACATTGGTATTGGCATTACACAGAGTTGGGCAAACCTGCTTTCTAAGTTTGCCTTACAGAATAATTTTTTTATTGTATTTTTTTATTTTTATTTTTTTAATAAGTAGTCACTTAAGGGGTCTGAAAAGTCAAATTTAGGAACAAAATTTTAACTCAACAAAAAGGTTAGCGACGGTGTTAATTATAGGGTAGACCTAAACCAGTGTTTGCTTCTGGAAATGGCTGCATCCAGATGCAGGGGACGTGACCGAGTCCTTGAGGATATTTTTGTTAGGCATGATATTCAGTTTATCATACTGTCTTGGATTTCTCCCAAACTGCAAATACTTTAAAACTTGCAGTAAAAAAAAAAAAAAACAGCAACAGCTAATAAATAAATTAATTAATTAATAATGATGTATAATCATTTCATGTCCATAAAGCTAACATTTTAAAGATTAAATACTTTTTTTTAAGCATTTTAAAATCACTTCAGCTACTTTCTTCCAGGATCTTATTATTATTATTATTATTATTATTATTATTATTATTTTTAAATCTATCCATCCCCAGCATCTCTGAACAGTATATTTAGTGTTGTGTGTTGTCATAGAAACAGCCAATTTTCCAGGTCCGAGGAGATGAACAGTTCTCATGTAAACAGCATCAAGTATTCATCCATTCATCTTCAGAGCTTTTTCATGATTGAGGTCATGGAGAATCCTGGGTACATTTACATCGGAGGACTGTTTTGATTTGTAATCATTTGCTTTTGATTTGCTAGTGAAAAGTACCTGTTTAAATCATGCTTTATTAACTGTGTTGTACTGAGTGGTCCTCACTTACCCAGTGAAAAAGGGGGACCAAATTTCATAGTGATAATAATAACAATAATAATAATAGTGATACTTTATTTAATATAGTGCTATTTCCCAGTAGCCCAGTAGCGCTTTACACAATAATTTTTATTTTTTTTTTTGTTAGTTTTTCTTTTTTTTGTTTGAGTATCATGATACAGAATACCTGGATGACAATGCGATATCGGCAGAAATACATCCTTCAGAGTATAATCTTCAACATGATCAAGTTGAAATATCCATAAACATAATCTCTCCATGCTAAAATACTTGTTTAAGAAAGGGTTCCATGTCCATGTTGTAATACAATAGAAAAAAAACACTTATTTTGCTGATGTTCGAACCGCTTTTGCTCAGGGTATTTCCTTATTATCCATATTTGGTACCAGAATACTCTCCCTACTTACACAATCCCAGAAGGATTCCCCCAATCATATAACGCTAAACCAATGAGAAGCCTTAAAACAGACATTACTTGGTGTAAGTAGAACTTTGTTGTTTGTTTTGTTGCTTTGTTGCTTTGACGCTAGGAAGATGGCGCTAATTGGTCGAGAGCCGGATTCATTTAGTGTTTGGATGTTCGGGAGTTTCTAATGCGGACGTTTAGGAACTGGTTCCGTAACTGTACTTGCTATTTTCTCAAAAGTAGAATTTTCTGATTAGCGACATACAAAGTGATGTAACTCAGTCCATTTTCATGCTATAATCATGTACTGTACCTCACTTCAAAGCAGATTCAATTCTCTTTCCAAATATATCAATATCACAGTATGTAAAATTTCCTACTTAATCTGTATCATGCTGGAGCGGGTCACATATGTGGTAATATTTTTGGTAATCATAGGGTGAATTCCATCTTATATTATAAATATAATATATTATGTTATAGCGCAGCTTTCAGTTTTCAACCAGAAACAGGAGAAATGCATCGTCCCCCTTTACTAATCCCGTTTTTCATCACAACAGCTGCTATCCAATAAAAAGTGATTAATTAAAGCAGTGCAGTCCAAAAAAAGTTTATTATAATCAGTGTAATAAATGTTATTACCAACAAAACACAATTTGTTAGTGCTTCTTTTTTCCTGAAGACACCGTTCTTGTTCCAGAGTCTATGGTATTAGTTACTAGAATATAATATCTTAAATACAGGGTGACCCAAAAAAAACCAGAACCCATAAACGTCTTAATTACTCCTACAAAAATAAAGCAAAATTATTCTAATTTTGTACACTTGAACTTCTGTCTGTGTATGATTATACCCAAAAGTTTCAGAAATCTAGGACGCTTTGCACAAAAGTTATGTTCTCTCCAGAATATGTTCCAAATGACCTCCTCGGCATTGGAGACACTCACCCTCCGACCGGAATAAGTGTCTGTGATGCCTTTAGAATTAAGATTTTGCACGGTACCATGCTCTCTAAACTTCTTAACTTAGTCAAAAATTCTGCTTTTTGATGGAGCATTTCGACACCGAAACGCTCTCCTAAAATTTGCTTGCACGACCGTGTATGATTTGTTGGAAAATAGGCTTCCACAGAAAATGTCTTTTCCTTGGTAGACCAGGACATGGTGAAGACTATGGTTCCAATCTTTCATGCACAGAATCCACTTCATATCCTGAAAAAAACAAAAAGCTCGAATTACATTTATGAATTTCAGACAAAAATCTATGTGTTCTGTTTTTGTTTGGGTCACCCTGTATAATTTACCAGATAGACTTTACTCAGGGTCACTTACGGTCTCATAGTAATACTAATGTGGCCCAGGAAGGAATTGAGTTTTGACTTACAGAATTGGGGGAAAATCTGATCTCAGTGCTTCTGACTGTGAGATGATTGTTAGTGCCAGACGGCCTGGTTTGAAGTTTTATAAACTGCTGACCTCCTGGGATTTTTCACATCAGGTTCCATTTCTGTCAACCAAAAGCTGAAGCTGCAGTTGGCTCAACAAATGTGACCTGTTAAAGCATGGTCTGATAAATTTAGATTTCTGCTGAGGCACAGAGACAGCAATCAGAATTTGGTGTCAATAGTGTGAAACCATGGAACCAGCCCCCCTCGTGTCAACAGTCCAACCTGGTGGAGGTTGTGTGGTGGTGTGGGGCACACTTTTCACCTGATAATACCAGTTACTTCTGGCTTGAGTGCCACAGCACATAGCATGTCTAAGTATTGTTGCTGACCTTGTGTATCCCATCATGAGCACAGTTTTACCCATCTTCTACTGGCTACCTCCAGCATGATAATGCACCATGCTCCAAACCTAAAGGTTTTCTGAATATGGCGATGGGTTCAGTTCTTTTTAGTGGCCTTTCCAGACATCGGCTCTGAATCCAATAGAACATCTTTAAAGGTGTTGAAGAACATGAGAGTCGCAGCATGAAAGTTCAGGATTAATTTTCAGACCACACAGTTCTAGTAAATCAGTGAAAGGAACTACTCTCTGTGGTGTTTCTTTGAGAACTACATAGCTTCAAGGGTTTTTTCCCCCCTGCATGCATTCACACCATTAGTAGGAAAGCTGAAGTGATGTAAACCATCTTGCTAGTGTGAGATTTACAGGAAAGGCTAGCAAAGATCTTTAGATGACTCAAAGCAGTGTTGCATTTCCTCCAGCACCTAGAGCATTATCAGTCCATTTGTTTGTGTGCGATTTATTTATTTATTTTCATTTTTTGAGCTAATGAGAAGATATAGCATCAAAATGGGGTTGTAAGACATGTAGTCATCCCCAGTTCCTGCAGGTTTGGCACAAAATAAAAATGTTCCTCCAACAGTTCATAGAACAATGGAAAAGTTCCTCTGGTCATAAATTTGCCATCCAGTTTTCTATCCTGAGGATTTAATTCACTGATTCGACCTGCTACAACTTGGAAACTTAAAGGGTACCTGTGGTGAATTAGTGTTATTAGCTATTTAAAAACATCACGTATAACATCAGCGGTTCCTTCCAGCAACGTCAGTCTTCACTCGTTTTTAAAGTGCGCGTGAGTGTTACAGCTCTAGGCATGCCCAGAGACAAGTTGCCTTTCTGATCGGCTGTTCCAGCTGAGCCGCACAAACATTAAGTGCAGAAATCGTGGAAAACGTTTCTTTTTGTTCCCAAACCAACTGATGACAGGGAAGTCGAGTTGGCAAAACGTTGGCTGCATAAGCCATTTTGGATTTACCGTCACGCTCATCGTCCTCAGAGTCACTAGAATGTGACGTCTCACTGCCCCCACAGGAGACATCAACCCCGTCCAACGTGTTGACGTCACTTCCAGGGAAACGACCGCTAACCCCCACAATTCACCTCCTGCTAGTAATCCACGGGATAAAATTACCCAGTTTTGTGCTTTTTATGGTCATTTATGTTAAAATAAGTGTCTGAATTGCTTAAACGTCTTACATACGAACAAATTATGCTGTAAGAATGACTAATATCGCTACACTTTAGGCATAGTGCTGAGTATTTCAGTATTTTAGTGACTCGAAGAACTGGTCCACAGTCAGAAAGCCCACACTAGGATCCGCGGCTTAATATGAAACAGTGGAATACAATACAAGCTGTTTCATCCTCATCAATCTTCTCTTGTGACACGTCAGATCCTTTAACTCCTGTTAGCATCTCTCTCTCGCTCTCTCTCTCTCTCTCTCGCTCTATTTCACTCTCTCTCGTGCTCTCTCTCTCTCTCTTTCTCTCTCTCTTCCCTGAGGTGAACATTTAGTCCCTCTTTAAGGACATACAAGGGTCCTTGACATTTAATTTCCTGTTTGCCGTGCACTTTTACCCTCTGCCTGTGTGCCACTCTGTACTCCCACATGCTCCTTTCTTTGGTCTCTGTCTGTCAGCACATTATGCTCCGAGTGTTAGTTTGTTTTTCAAGTTGTGTGTGTTCCATGTCTCTGCTTTTCTCTTCACATTTCTCTCCCATGCCCCCCCCACACTCTGCTCCCCCCTCCCCGTTTTTGTGAGTGTATAATGCGACATTGTCCGCCTTGAGCTCTCACTTGATCCTGTTGCTATGAAGAACCATTATGGGATGTTGGTCAGGTGTAAACCTAGTCTGGCATGAAGTGCTCTGGAAAAAAAAGCAATTTATTCTTTTCTGATAGCCGTGGGGAATGAAATTTAATTATAGCTGAGTTAAAAAAAAATTAAAAAGCTTCCATCTGTTGGCTCCACAAGCCGCATGTAAATGTGCGCGCAATTATGACTTTTCATTTTATTTCCTTCCCGATTGGCGTATCATTTTGAGTGTGTGCGATCACATTTTAGTTTGTCTGCAACTTTGAAGTGCATTTTTTTTTGGACCGTGATTTGTGTGTGTGTGTGTTTCTGTGCTTAAGTGTGTGTGTGCCCTATAGAGAGATAAATGAATGTGCTTGCTGTCTGCAGGAACAGGTGGCAAAGTCAGCATGGTGGCCTCTCTCTCTCTCTCTCTCTCTCTCTCTCTCTCTCTCTCGCTCTTTTTCTTTCTGTCTCTCTGACACACACACACACACACTATCTGTCTCTCTCACTCGCTCTCTTTCTTTCTGTCTCTCTCTGACACACACACTATCTGTCTCTCTCACTCACACACACATTCTTTCTTGCTCTGTGTCTCTCTCACACACACGCACACACTAGCTGTCTCTCTCACTCACTCACACTGTGTGTGTCTCTCACCCTCAGCCCCACCACACATTATCTTTTGCTCCGTCTCTCTCTCTCACACACTTTTACTTACACACACACACACACACACACACACACACACGCGCACACGCACACACTCACACTCATGTGCACATGCTTGCCCCTTAACAAATGGGAGTAATTTGTGTAAATTCAGACAGGACTAGATATCTCCTCTTGTTTGAAATGCTTGTGTCCCTCTGGAGTACCTGTAGTTTAACACCTTGAGTCACTTTCGAACATAGTTGTGATTTTGATCTGATGAAACGTGATCTGAACAGATAAGCTAACGGTTGAAAGCTCATAGGAAGTGTTTATCAACAAAGCACTGAGGACACGCCTTAATTGTCAAGGATACAGCACAGGATGTTGCGCTGGGCTTTTGGGGATTATTGATGCGTTTATTAACGAGTGTGGCTTTTTTCTCTGTTTGTTTTTATTGTTGTGTGCGTAGGTGAGCGTGGTGCAGGACTCGGTGAACATCTCGGGACAGAACACAATGAACATGGTCAAGGTTCCGGACTGCAGACTGGCTGACGAGCTTGGCGGCCTGTGGGAACATTCGCGCTTCACAGACTGCTCACTCTGCGTGGCTGGCCAGGAGTTCCAAGCACACAAAGCCATCCTAGCAGGTAACACACACACACACACACACACACACACACACACACACACACACACACACACTTCAGGAGAGGGTAATACTACAGCTTGTAATGTTGCTCATAGTGTGATTATTTATTTATCTGTGTATTGCATTTACACATTAAAGAGCTTATTAAATAAAAAAAAATTTAAACATAGGACTAGCAAAAGTTGTGCCAAACACTGAACACTGAAAAAAAAAAAAAAAAAAGAAAACTAAGCAAGAAGAAAACTTGTGCTCCAATCTGGCCATTAGTTTCGGATGTAAATCTGATGAATTTTCGATTGCACATATAAACATGATGTGGCTATCTTTTAAAATGCTGGTTATTGTGTGCTTGTCTTCTCCGGATGATTAAATTACTAATGGAGATGTTCCTTAATGGTTAAAATCAACATTACAAAAGCCGAGAACGAACAGAGCAAATTTGGCTGTTGGGATATTTTTAAGATGTTTAGATACTTGATGGTTAAAAAGCCCACGGTGGAACATTGACTTCACTGCAAGGGTTGTTCCTTAAAAAACACACTGCCCTGCCAAAAAAAAAAAAAAAAAGTTACCACATTGATTTTAATGAGAAATTATGCCTGTTTGATTGGATAAATACTGGTATAATATGTTTTACTGGCAACATGTTATTTAACCATGGGGCAGTGGTGGCCTGGTGGTGGGGTGCTGGATTACTGATCCCAAGGTCGGGGGTTCAAGCCCCACCATCAGCGGGTTGTCACTGCTGTCCCCCCAGTG
>JBCNYH010000003.1:14873277-14886001 GCA_039654325.1 Tandanus tandanus
CACATATGTATTGGCACCCCAGAGTCCTGACCTTAACCCTATTGAAAGTTTTCGGGATGTGCTGGAGAAGACTTTATCGAGTAGTTAAATTTTTCCCTCATCAATTCAAGACGTTGGTGAAAAATTAACCCAAAGCTGGATGGAAATAAATGTTATGTTGCTTGAGTTTGCTGAAACAATGGCATGACGATTACGTGCTGAGATAAAATATAAAGGCTCTCCAAGAAAATATTAGAGTGTGTGACTTTTATTTGGCTCAGAGGTGTATGATATAAGGGTAAAGGCAGAACAACAAGCTCAGTGAATTTGGCCCCTCCACTTTCTCAAAATTTCAAAATAGCACTGGCATTCATTTGTGCTAGGATTGTGCTGGATGGTGTTTTGTTTAGGCAGTGTATAAAGGCTACATTCTTCCAATACTTTATCAGAATTATTGCTGTTTCCATACTGAAGTTTACAACTGGACATGCTATGTAGCTAGTTACAGCCATGGTGACATGACTTATGACTGAGATGGGGCATCTGACTGCCTGATGTCCTACTGACCTGACACATTGTTTAAATATTCAATATTTTTTGTACAGTTGAAATTAAATTAGTATGGCAAGGATGGCTTTGTAGCAGTTAGATTTCCTGGCACATGGCTTTATATTCCCCGGTTAGTTTCTGATCTCGGATTACTGTGTGAGTTTCCCTGTGTTCGTATGGGGTTCATCCAGGGTCTCCATAAAAAAGCAAAACAAACTAGTAGGAATGGCAATGCTAAACTGCTCCTTGGTGTGAATGTGTGTGGGCATGATGCCCAGTGATGGATTGCTGTTCTATTTATGGTGTATTCCCACCTCATACTCACTATTATCAGGATATGTTCTGGATCCACCATGGCCTTGAACAGACTAAAGCGCTGACTAAAAATAACATCATTGAAATTAATCATTTTCCATTTAAACAAAAGAAATGTGGCAAAAAAATTTCAGGGAGAGATGCATAGTTAAAAAAAACTTGAGACTGGACACCAATCATACTTATTGTATACTTATTACTAAGTTTCATGGATCCCAATATTTTGCGGTAAACATTCCATCTAGATTGATGCTTGAAAGTTTGTGAACCCTTTGATTTTCTATATTTCTCTCTAAATATAATGTAAAACATCATCATTGTAAGGCAATTCCTGAAAGTAGATAAAGAGAACGCAATTAAACAAAGTACACAAAAGTATTTACTCATTTATTTATTGAAAAAGTGATCCAGTATTACACATCGGTGAGTGGGAAAAGGGTGCCAACCTTTGCTATTAAGCCCCTTTGTGCAGTAATAATTGCAATTAAACATTTTCGGTAACTGCTGATCAGTCCGGCATGTGGGCTTGGAGTAATTTTAATCTATTTCTCCGTACAGAACATCTCAACTATCACTGGATGTTATTGTTATTGAGTTTCCTCACATGAACCTCATACTGTGCTACTCACAGATAATTCACATTGGATCATTTCCTCAATAAATAAATGAACAATTGTAAAGTTTCTTTCTCATTTATTTAATTGGGTTCTTTTTATCTAATTTAAAGTTTTGTTTGAAAATCTGATGATTTTTGCATCATATTTATGCAGAAATATAGAAAATTCTAAATAGTTCTCAAACTTTCAAGCACCACTGCATTAAAGTCTAATACTAAATAATAGGATAACTTATAAGCAGGGCAGGAAACATTCATTTTAAATCAAATAATTATCACTTCTGAAACCAATGACAAAGACAGATATTGTAGCTTATGGGGTTCAGGCACACTGTTAACAACATCAATTATCTGAAATTGAACTTAGAGTGAAATTATTAATCACAGCCTGGAGTAATCAAGTAATCATGTAGACCATTTGTCAAAGAGTCTCATGAAACAGTGCCAGGCAGAAAACAGGCAGATGTTTTTATAGCCTATCTAACCTGTGAGAGTTTCTTGTGTGGACTGTAATTACATTCTGGCCTTCATTAACCTGATTCTGGCAGCTACAGAGAGAGAGAGAGAGAGAGAGAGAGAGATGAAGAGAGAGAAGTTGAATGAAAATAATGATGAATTGTGCACCAAGAAATGTATATAGAACATAGAGATAACTCACACAAGAACTGGGAGAACAAGCAATCTCCACACAGAATGGCCCCTTCTGACCATGGGACGTGAACCTAGGACCTTCTTCCTGTAATGCACTGCACCACCGTGCCACCCTGAGTAGATTCAAAGGACCAAAATAGAACATCACAAATTAGTGCATTATTGTAGGACACTCCACTATACTGGAATATTATTATTATTATTATTATTATTATTAATCATTCATTCTTTGGAACCATTCATTCATTCATTTTCTGAACCGCTTAATCCTAATTAGGGTCGCGGGGAGGCTGACGCCCATCTCAGCCGACTCTGGGTGAGGGCAGAGTACACCCTGGACAGCTCGCCAGGAATCACAGGGCAGAAACGCGCTGACGGCTATGTAGCCTACTCTTGATGAAAATCAGCAATGGTTCTTTTACATGCCTCTCACCACAGACAGTGAGAGACATGGCCGGCATTTGATAACCCAGTTAGCTGCACTGGGGGTCATTGGAACCACTTAATCCTAATTAGGGTCGTGGGGAGTCTGGCACCCATCTCAGTCGACTCTGGGTGAGGGCAAAATACGTACACCCTGGACAGCTCGCCAGACCATTGCAGCAGTATTATTATTATTATTATTATTATTATTATTATTATTATCATCATCTATCTTTACTAGTTGATTTCTCATATTTTTAGAAATATTTTTGTATATTGAAACATCTTGTTAAAAATGCAGTATAAATATTAATTTCACTGTAAAAAAGACACTCAAGAGAAATAATCTTACAGAATAGTTTATTGGAATAGAATTTTTTATCGTTTAATCAAGAACATGTTATGCAAATAAACAAAAGGTAATACTTAAAGCAAGTTTCAGTAAATATTGTACCATTTTGGGGAATTTCTTTGAAAGTTCATGAAATTAGGTAATTTAGAAATGGATTGTGATTGTAATATTGAAAGTAATAGCAATAGCAAGCAATTTTGAGAAAAAAAATTGTTTAGAAAATAAATAAGCTTATCAGTTTAATATGTTTTCACTCAGTTTCTAAAGTTTTTAAATGTTATTGATATGTACTGTATCTTATAATGTCTTGTAAATTGACATGTTTATCAGGAAATCAGTTTTTACCCCCAGCCGGTTATGGCTGGAGGGGTATTTTCGTTGGCTTGGCAGCCGGGCGGGCGGCGTGACAATAACTTTGTCTGCACCATTGCCTGGCTCATGCCAGCTTTCTGAAATTTCGCGTAGGCACTCCCTGTGACCTAAACCTGTGCATGGGGTAGCTAATTTGAATATGTGACCATTGAACTTGACACAGTGACCTTGAACATATAAAGTTTGTCCAGGCCATTGCCTGACTCATATGCATGCTTAAACATCAATGGACGAAGAGGAAATTGGAGGACTGGTTCGCCTATGACGTTTTCTGTGTGAGTCCAAAACCTTTCTGAAGGACCCTTCACTTTGGATAAAATAAATAAGGAATGAAAGAAAGAAAGAAAATTCATTAATTTTCTAAGATGCTTAATCCTAATTAGGGTCGTGGGGGGGCTGGTGCCCATCTTAGCCAATTCTGGGCGAAGTTCGGGTACACCCTAAACAGCTCACTAGACCATTGCAGGGCCAACACGCATACAACTATTCACACTCACTCTCACACCTAGGGGCGATTTGGAACAGCCAGTTAGCCAACTGTGCATGTTTTTGCACTGTAGAAGGAAACCAGAGTACCTAGAAGAAGCCCACACAAACGTGGGGAGAACATGCAGAAACGCCCTGAGCTCGGGAATCAAACCTAGGCCTTCTTGCTGCGAGGCAGATGTGCTAACCACTGCACCACCGTGCTGCTCCTAAATAAATAAAATAAAAAACCTTAATGTAAAAGCAGGGTGGCACGGTGGCACGGTGGCATAGTAATTAGCAAATAAGCCTAACAGCGAGAAGGTCCTTGGTTCAAGTTCCCGGCCTGAGTGTTTCTGTGTGGAGTTTGCATGTTCTCTCCCTTCGTTTCATCATCTTTCCTCCCACAGTAAATACATGCACATTACTCCACAAGGCTAATTGGCTGTCCCAAATTGCCCCTAGGTTTGTGTGTGAATGTAAATGGTTGTGTGTGTGTTGCCCTGTGATGGTCTGGTGAGTGATTCGACAGTAAATGTAAAAGCAAGAATATTTGCATTAAAAATAATAAATTGGGGATAGACATGATTTATTAATGAAAAGCATGAGGCATTTTATACTTCTGTATTCAGATTTGTGCAAGTGTTTTGTCATAAGCCCAGCAGAGCTTCAGTTAAGCTGTTTATTAAATGAAATGAATTCTGATAGCCAACATAGTCACATTTACTTTTCACTCCTTGCTCTCTCTTTCTCTGTTTCCCACACACACATACACACACACACACACACACACACACACACACACACACACACACACTTCCTTCTTTCTCTGACTGAATCTATGTTTGATGTCAATCCCATTAAGTGACCGGTGAAAAGGTACTTTGAAGATTTTTTAAAGGATTTTTCGCTGTGGTTCACTCCACAAGGACTTTAAAAAGACAATTTACACACATGCTGACTTTTATATGCACACACACACCAGACCATGAACACACTGCGCTATTAGAGCATTATACAGACTGACTGAATGAAGAAAAATCTTAATGTGGGCAAATTTCTTACTGCTCAGAAAAAGAAAAAGAAATAGTGTACAATTATTATTATTATTATTATTATTATTATTTGGGGTGGGGGTGCTTTACACTCAAGTGCTTTTAATATTGACCATCATGTATCATTAAGAATTAAGTAAAGGAGTAATTAGACCTTACATAACACAGTGTTCTTTGAATTCTTAGCTTTATCCGTGCATGATTTCACTTAAAAGGAACATACACAGTTCACTTGAGTCATGTACAGTCCTGTAACATGTATATTGTGTGGCTGAAAACTAGAAATGTAATACTTGTTAATGTGTGCTTGTGACTCATGTTGTAGGCAGGCAGGAGTGAGATTCTATGAAGGCGCTCACCTTTCCCTTCATACAAAGAAACACTTATTCTCATTTCGATTCTCACCCCTAGATGATACTGAAGTCACTCTCACACCCCTATCGCCACATTCACCACAATCACACCTTAATCCTCCTACAGATCTTCTAACATGCACACACACCAACACTCAGTGCAGGCATCCCTTATGCCATGGAACACAGCAGATTTGCACCTTTCTATTTGCGTTTGGGACGAAATCCCTTTTCACACAACAGGAGGCCATGCTTGGCTGTCTGACAGAATTGTGAAACTGAAGACTACTCCCCATCCTACAGCAAAACTGAGGGAAATCTTTTAATGCCTTGCTGATAGCACTTTTGTTTATTATAAAGCCGAGCTGACAGCCTCCGCCTCAGCGTCTCCAAAGCTGCATCTGAACTGCACCATGACACCCGTCACCACTATGAACATCAGACAAAGGCAGGCGTTGGTGTCAAAACACTTTCACTCCAGACAGCAGGATGCAGATGGCATTGCGTGCTGTGTTAGTTTGAGTGCTAAGTCACAGCTAGCATAACCTGTGGATAAATACATTTGGCTTGTTGGCTTGGTGACGAGGAGCAGGATTCTTCAGCATTTAGTCGAATTATCTCTCCACAAACATGAATGTAGGAAGTGCTGCTTAAATCAGATTTTTCCAGGTTAGTCTTTTTCATTAATCTTTTCTAACATAAGTACATTTGGGGCAGCCGTAGCCTAATGGTTAGAGAAGCTGCGTTGAGACTGAAAGTTCGCTGGTTCGATTCCCGAACCAGCAGGAAAAATGTGTGGCGGTGGGGGAATGAGCTGCACCTTCCCTTCCTCCACCTTCATGGCTGAAGTGCCCTTGAGCAAGGCACCTAACCCCCAACTGCTCTCCGGGCACCACAATGTCTGGCAGCCCACTGCTCTGAGTGTGTGTGTGTGTGTGTGTGTGTGTGCGCGCGCGTGTGTGTGTGTGCGCGCGCGCGTGTGTGTGTGCGCGTGCGCGCGCACTTTGCCCTTGTGGAATTAATACAGTATTTAAAAAAAAAAAGATTTAATAAAATCTAGAATCAGTTTTGGAGAGGATCAATAATATATATTGTGCAAGTTAAAATGAATGTATTGCGCATGTTTATATGACTTACTAAATGATATTCAAAGGTTGGTTTGCAGTGCAATGGTGCATGAATAAGTTAAGGAACATACTTATGGGACAATTAGAAAAACAAAATCTGCGTCCTTTTTAGCGGAGCTCCATACTTCTGAAAATGTTGTAAAGCCATGAGCGCGATTTTGTTGTCACGTCCGTGCTCACGTGCCCAAAGGCAGCCCAACATGCACGCCACCGCCGCCGTCGGCGCTGAGTACGCTTGCACTTCGCAGAAAATTGTCTTGTTTAGTCGATGTTTTTTCTTCTTAAGGAGAAATACATTCTCGAATAGCATTGAAAAGACAGTAAGTTCTATTACAGCTCTCATTTTATGTCGGTCAGTTTTTGCTACACTGGTCTCAGTATGGTGCCGTTATGGTTAAGGTAGCTCTGCCCATAATTATCACTGTATGTGAATCCCAGAGATTATTTGATTTTGGAATGTCAAGGTCACAGTCTTGGAGATAAAGTGCTTATAACTTGGAAACAGGTGCGTTTGGACATGCTGTTACTATGGAACACTAACAGGAAACCATGTATAGGCTTTCAGTTGAGACAGTTACCTTTAACCTTAAGTGACTTTAAAAAGGTCAATGCCCAGCCATCTGGTAAATATTTTCAAATGAGCAAGGTCCTCCAGCCCATCACTACCCCCCACCCCGCCCCTCCCCGAATATGATCACGCCTCTCTAGTCTGATTTTTTACATCAATTTAGGATCTCAAGTTCTACATTTAATCACCCAGTGATAAGTAATAATTCTGTATCAGATGATCTGGAAAAATCTGAATAGACGCCCGACATCTGTTTATTAAATCCTGTTTCTGATTAAAGCTGGTATAGGGAATTTATTTATTTGTTTGTCACATTTCTTGAAATCCTCTTTACATCCTGACAGCAGTGAATAAATCAAATCCTCGAATAACAAAAATTAAAAATCTGCCATCCGCGACAGTCGCGGGACTGTAAAAAGCTCGTCCCGTAATTTCATTTGGTTTGAACGAAATGATTGAACGGCCTGCCGGTGCACACACTGCTCATACACTCATCACACGTTATCAGAGTTTTCCACAAGGCTAGGCGGACATATTGTAGACCTCTTGCTACTGTAGGGCTAGTCGCCAGCTAGCAATAGCAATATTTGTGTTTGCATTCTTTATGATAATGTCAGCTGTTTTCTGAGATATGATTGGGACTAAGCTCCTCCCCCAGTATGACCTCATTGTCAAGGACACGCCCTCCAGCAGTAATCAGGGTTATTGTATGTATTGTATTATTAATTTAATGGAATTATATTAAAGCGTATTGGATTTCTACAGGCCATATTTCTGTCTCTGTGTGTGCAGTACGCTCTGGAGCGCTTGAAGGTGATGTGCGAGGACGCTCTGTGTACGAGTCTGTCTGTGGAGAACGCTGCGGAGATCCTGATTCTGGCTGACCTGCACAGTGCCGATCAGCTCAAGACCCAAGCCGTCGACTTCATTAACTAGTGAGTGACTGCCCTTAAACCCACCTCGGTCTTTTTCCGCCGCATCCTAATACGCTCCACTGACACACCTCGCAAGAGCAGGAAAGTGTTGATAAATGTTAACCTTTAAGGTAATTTTAAATGCTGGCATGGTGGCTGTGGTACAGTTTGAGCTTCGGAGCTGCCGCTTGCTTATTAAGGTATTATTTATATTTCCCACTCGTATAATTAACCTTTCTCTCCACCATATTGCAACTTTAATCTCTTGTGTTTTTTTTTTCTTTAACAAGCTAATGCAAGCATGTGTTGCTTCTTAGTGCTCCTTTTTCAGTGTTCTCTCTCACTCTCTCTCTCTTGCTGCTCTCTGTCTCTCTCATTGTCTCGCTGTCTCTCTCTCATTGTCTCGCTGTCTCTCTCTCATTGTCTCGCTGTCTCTCTCTCTCGCTGTCTCTCTCTCTCGCTGTCTCTCTCTCTGTCTCTCTCTCTCTCTCTCGCTGTCTCTCTCTCTCTCTCTCTCTCTCTCTCTCTCGCTGTCTCTCTCTCTGACCTCCTTTTTGTTTGTCTCTCACTCTCTCTGACCTCTTATTGTTTTTTCTTTCTCTCTGGCCTCCTCTTTCTCTCTCTCTCTCTCTCTCTCTCTCTCTCTCTCTCTCTCTCTCTCTCTCTCTCTCTCTCCCTCCCCTCCCCCCCCCCCTCTTTCTTTTTCTCTCTCTCTCTCTCTCTCTCTCCCCCTCCCCCCCCCTCTTTTTATGTTTCTCTCTCTCCCTCTGACCTTCTTCCTCTCTTTGTTTCTCTCTCTGTCTCTTTCTCCCCCCTCTGACCTCCTCTCTTTGTCTCTCTTTGTTTCTCTTTCTCTCCCTCTGGCCTCCTCTCTCTCTTTCTCTCTCTCTCTTTCTCTGACCTCCTCTTTTTCTTTCTCTCTCTCTCTCTCCCTCTCTCTCTCTCTCTCTCCCCCTTTCTCTATCCCCCACCACACCAATAACACCACAAGCCGCAAACAGAAATCAATAACCATGACGGCAATTGATACACGCTCTCTCTTGAGCCACCTGATGTGCTCCTGCTTTAGTGTACCCGCCCCAAATTAGTTTTGGCCAATTCTTTTAATGAAATGCCATCAATAGCCTGTTGGAAATACTTTGCTAGTGTTGAACCTGTCCTTATGCGTCCTTGAGATACAGTCTCTGTGTCTGAGTGTCAACTCCCAGTCAGAGCAAGTAAGCAGGCTGCTGTTGTCGGTTAATGAAAATAGAGAAGAAGCTGGACTCATCTACATCTTCATTTCAATAAATGGCATAAATCTGGTGTAGTGCTGTTATTTTTTTCAAAATGGAAAGGCACAGTAGTAATAAATCAATGCAGCAGTAATGCAGAAAAGCGGATTGTCTATATAAATCACCATGAGCCAATTCTACACGGCCGAACACGTCTTTAAGCCAGCTCTTACTATTTTGTTTGTTTTGAGGTTTTTAGAGACCCAGGGAGAGCTGCGGCGCTTTACTGCTGCGTGATGTTTGATTTGTGTTTGCTGGATCTACACAGATATAATTACACTTGCTGTGTCCATAGACGCCGGAATCATACACGTTCCTTCTGTTGTGTTTTACGAATACTGCAGCGCCATTACAGCCACATCGTACAGACTTTTCCTGGCCGTTGTCGGTTTGATCAGCTGCAGTGAAAACACAAGTATTTAGAAAATGGTGTCTGACTTGCACTGATGTACTGCACACTACTACTCCATCTGTGAAATCTGGTTGCCTTTTTAATAACCGCTGATCTAGATAGTTCACCTGCTAGAAAATATCCCTTATGCTGCTACTTAGTGATTTCATGCCCACCGTGCAAGTAAACAAACCCATCCACCTTCCACCAGTGGTTTCCCAGCCTGTTCCCATTTCCTAAAATGATTGTATGTTCACAATCACCGTTTTTCTTTTTATTCATTTATGAGTGTCTTGTGCTCTCCTGGGCACTGTGTGACTCCATGCAGAGTAATAGTGGAGGTATTGATCTGTTGAGGAATTGCTGGAGGGTTTTGAGTGGAGCATGCTGGGTTGCGCTGCAGCACTTTCAGCCTTCATCCTGGCACACAACAAAGCATGACAAGGGGAAACCTTAAAAAAACAAAAAAAAAACAAAACAGCAGAGTAACGACTACAAAATAGACTGCATGTGTTACCAACAGTCCATGCTTGTCTCAAGGTGTTTGCTGTGGGTTTAGGCTGTTGTAGCCTACATTCCAGGCATAGAATATCAAGACATTGGTTCACAACTGACCTTTAGGACATTTGGGGTAAATGCGTTCACTGGATGAGGAGGCAGGAACCAGCTTCCCGTTAAATTCTGGGCTTGTAGAGCTATTAACACCAAGAGGTTGGTAGGGTGAAGTAGAGAATACGCCATCCACACCCAAACCCACACAGATGCATGGTAAATGTCATTATAGGCCATTGGTGTGCGTGATAGTGCAGTTTAGGTCCCTCAGGGCCAAAAATAATCGAGGACATGTGAACATGAGGTATTTTGTGTGTAAAATGATTCTCTCTCTCTCTCTCTCTCTCTCTCTCTCTCTCTCTCTCAGCCATGCGTCAGATGTGATGGAGACATCTGGCTGGAAGTCCATGGTGGCATCTCACCCTCACCTGGTGGCAGAGGCATACCGTTCCCTGGCATCAGCCCAGTGCCCCTTCTTGGGCCCACCCCGAAAGCGCCTCAAACAATCATAGTGCCCTTTGCTTAAACCTTCCACCCCCACCTCAACAGGACTGCCACACGAAGGCGCCATTCTTAAATTTACACCGTAACTTCTAAATATACTTCCTGTAGGGACTCTAGCCAACCCTTGATCCTGAGGTACTGTGTTCTGTAGCGTCCCTCCCTGTCCTCTTCAACGTCCTCAGTCCAGAACCCCAGGCGTTGCAGGGAACCTCCAGCAGAACAATCATGAGTAGAGGCAGTGCTGTACCCGAGGGTTCAACCCAGCTCTGCTCTCTCCTCGACGCCCCTTCCCGACTGCCCAGCCTATTCAGGATATGTGAGCTTTTATTGGGATCCTGGAGTTGATGTCTGTAGATTGGCTGAACAGATGGGTGAGATGGATTATGACTACAAAAAAAGGACACAAGGACTCTTATCAGTGGACTGTGACCTTCCCCACTGTCCCCTGCGGTGGATTCTCCTTCACTGTGTGCGTCATTTGTTCCCTTTATCAGTGACAGACGGATTTTAGGATGCGAAAAACAACCCAGCCATTGTTGGGGAACTGCAACGCTTTTTAGGTAGCTTGTCTCCTCATGATGACATCAGCATTTCGTTCCGACGTTAAAGTAGGTCATGTGTCTCTTTTGATGACGTTTTCTCCTCAACCTGTCACAAGTGTAAGATCCTAAAGAAAGTGACTTTTACCTAACCTTTCTTGCTGGTGTCCTTTGACCCGACTTTTGATTGGCCAGTTGAAGAATGAGAAGGACTTCCTGTATATCTCCTGCATATCGGAGAGTACGTGATTGCACACATTGATGGAAGAGGGTTGAATGAAGGGGGAGTATGTAAATACAAGGTTATATTTCTTTTGATGTTTGAGACTTTTTTCCTCCTTGTAGCACTTCTGTATTTAAACCCAAGCTTTCTGTATGAAAACATAAACTACAAAAAAAAAAGGTAATAAACTTGGCTGTGCTCATGTTTGTTCTGTGACTGTTGTAGTACCACGTTTGTGCACATTTCTGCCAATTTGTCCCTTCGTATATGGGCTGAAAGAGTTTCAGGTGCTTTATGGAAATAAGTCTAGCTGACAGTTATATGAAGGCTCTTTTCGCATCGGTCTCTGGGTGAGGATAAAACAGTTATTTCTAGCTATTCTGATTGGTTGTTCAAAAAAAAAAAAAAACCCCACAGTGAATCACAGTGGAAAAATGAAAGCCACCTCTTCAAAGTAGGGAGCATAAATGACCTCTCTTTTCTTCTGTCGAGCTACAGAGTGAAATAATGATGCACTTGTTCAGATCCGGTGAAACATCACTTCTTGTTAAAGTCTGTATTTGACAAGCAAGAAACACACAGAGTGCCTGTTGTAGATTTTGCTCCCGAGTACTTTTGGAGATGGACTGTACACATTCTTAGCCTCTCTGCTAACATCGGACGGAGCAGTTCTGTTACATCAGTAAGTATAACTAACTTCTGAAAAGTTCTCGGACCAAGGATGATGAACGGACTGGGGGAAAAGGTACTTGCGTATGCAGTAGGTTTCTAAATAGGGAGCTGTGCTGACAACACGTCCAAGAGATGACACGTTTGTGTGGCAGCTGGGGAAAACCTGTTATGTCGCTAAGGCTGAATTCTGGCAAACAGTCAAAAAAAGATGAGAAGCTGTGTTTTGCCTGAAAAAAAAAAAAAATCTGATGGTACTTATTACTTTTAAGAGAGAAGGTAAATGTGTTTTGGAAAGGAATGACTTTATAGCTGCTAAAAAATAAAAGTGATAGCAGCATCTGTCCAAAAAGTTATGAAAACTGCAAGGGCCTCATTATATGAGGGATTACAAAGAGCGAGCAGGTTATTATATAATTGATTACAAACGGCAAGCCCATCATGATGTAAGGGATAAGAAACAGCGAGCAGGTTATTATATAAGGGATAACGTATAGCGATCAGGTCATTATATAAGGGACAATGTACAGAGAGCAGGTTATATAGGGGATGATGTACAACGAGCAGGTTATATAAGGGATAACGTACAGAGAGCAGGTTATGATATAAGGGATAACGTACAGAGAGCAAGTTATTATATAAGGGATAACGTACAGAGAGCGGGTTATTATATAAGGGATAACATACAGAGAGCAGGTTATTATATAAGGGATAACGTACAGAGAGCGGGTTATTATATAAGGGATAACGTACAGAGAGCGGGTTATTATATAAGGGATAACATACAGAGAGCAGGTTATTATATAAGGGATAACGTACAGAGAGCGGGTTAT
>JBCNYH010000003.1:14924203-14936139 GCA_039654325.1 Tandanus tandanus
TGAGTGAACACATGCTACACGAGTCGCACTCTGAACGCGACGTCGAGATCCATGACGTAGATGACTGACAGAACAACAAAGCCCCATGTAGAATCGAAATCCTGCAGATACCTTGTTTTAGATCATTTTTATTACAGCACACCTTTAAGTGTTTTATTCCCTGCTCAAAAGAAGTCTAAGGGCAGCTGCTGAAGTCCATTAATAAACCTTTAAAGCTGACAAAGTCTCACTGTAGGGCCAACTCTGAGTTCACAATGATATAGAATAGCTAAGGGATGTATTTTATTTGGTTTCCTGTTTCCTGAACATACTCCACCAACTGCAGTGTCTAGGGATTGTTAAGAAAGCCTTTAGTTTGACGAGTTTCCTTCATTCTTGTGTTTTTCTGCACTGTCTAACTGCAGGAGTCCTGTTCTGCGTGTGCGTGTATGTGTATGAAATGTGTCAGTACAGCGTGGTGTGTGATTGGTGGTGGTGTGTTGCAGTCACGCTTGTATGCCGCCCTGCTTTATGAGTGCCTGTGCAGGGGCCGTTAAGTGGCTGCACTCTTTTGTAAAGGTTGTCTGCCTCTTAAATGCTGTCAACTTTATTAATGTCTCTTTCTCTCCACTTGCTCGCTCCTGGGCCCAGACTCAATTCGGCTCTCTGGCGCTGGCTGTTTATGAAGAAGTGAGAGGGGGAAGAGAATGGAAGGAGAGATGGGAAGACAGAGAGGAGGGTTGCAGGGTGAGATGATAAAGAAAATTAATGTCCTTTCACCGTGCACGCACACACATGCAGAGCGCCACTATTTAGTGAGCCGGGAGACAGTGGTGGAGGTTGTAAAATGGCCTCGTGGCCCGAGCAAGACCACAAATCACTACGACATCGAGGACACCCGGTGGAATGGAGCTGTCAATCAAAGCGACAGGGCGGGGAATAAGAAGAGCCATGCGTCTATGCCTCTGACCGTCTTAAACCTCGCTCTGTGTGGCATTTTAACTGCAGACTCAACCTTCAGATTGCTGAGAGCAGCAGTGTGTCACTATCCTGCAGCACCGATTCGCCGATCTAATGAGCTCCAGCAGTGAACTCGTTACATGGATCTACTCACTATGCCACATTCCATCACTGATATGTTTGTCATGCTAGTTGTCTTATCATCATTCATGCGGTACATAATGAAGAAGTCTTACCTTGATAGGGCCTATTCAGCTGAGATATTAAAAACACAGACGCAAACCTTTACAGAGGGCACTGGGTAAAAAGGACGAGGTGAAAAAGAAGATTCGTTGTTGGTAAAAGAGACATGATCACAGAAAAAACAAGCTTTTTTTTTGGTGAGGATGGATTCTGCTATTAAAGGAAAAAATCAATCCTGAACAACTTGTATATTAACCTTTATAATTAATACATGACCTTCAGCTGTGCTAAAATTTCTTTGCCGAACCACTTAATCCTACTAAAGTTGCAGGGAGGCTGGAGCCTATCTCTGGCCGAAGGCGCGTCCTGTACGGCCTGCCAGTCCATAGCTGGGACAGCGCACACATACACAACCATACACACTCACACCTAGGGGCAATTTGGAACAGCCAGTTAGCCTAATGTGCATGTCTTTAGACTGTTGGAGGAAACCGGAGTATGTGGAGGGAATCCATGCAAGCACAGGGAGAACATGCAAACTCCATACAGAAACACCCTCACCAAACATGAGGTTCAAACCCAGGATATTCTTGGTGTGAGGCGGACGTGCTTACCCCATGCCACTGTTATGCCTGCCAAAATTTCTTATGTAATAAAATTGTTTCACTCTCACTAGCCTGACCTGGAGCCGGTCCCAAGCCCTGGTAAATGGAGAGGGTTGCGGCATCTTCAACCACTTATGATATGGCAGATGCGTATCCTGGTATCTGCTGGAGCGAGCCCACAACATGAGAACAGCTTGTAGAAGAAAAAGAAGTTTCTTTCACTGGTATCTTGTAAGATCATTCAACAACTGCTCCGAGATGTCATAACTCCAAACAAGTGCCATAGAGATGCATTGTACTCTCAAACTTTGAGTCCAATGTTCTCTGGCTCTGCTACTTTTACACTCAGTTTCTAATTATCAATAGATTAAATATCATTGAAATAGGGTAAGAGAAAAAGACGCTGTGGGGTAGTAGTTCACACGTCCACCTTACAGCAAGAAGGTCCTGGGTTCGAATCCTGGGTTCGGATTCGGTGGAGCTTGCATTGTTCTCCCTGTGTTTGCATGGGTTTTCTCGGGGTACTCTGGTTTCTTCCCACAGTCCAAAAACATGCACATTAGGCTAACTAGCTGTTCCAGATTGTCGCTAGCTGTGAGTGTGAGTATAAATGGCTGTGTGTGTTGCCCCGCAATGGTCTGGCGAGCTGTTCAGGGTGTACCCCGCCTCTGCTCAGTGTCGGCTAGGAGAGGCTCCAGCCTTCTTGCGAAAAAGATGCTTTTTGTTGTTTTTTTTTCAAGTGCTAACACTAAAAAAAACAACTATTATCCTAAATCCCAACCATTATATTTGAGATTAGTGATCCCCCCTTTATTACACACTGTTACTGTGATTGCATTGTCCCAATGTGACTTCAGCACAAGTAACATCTTTCCAGAAAGATGATTTAAACACGGCATCAGTCAAGAAAATCGCTTCAGCATTGCTAAACATGTGACAAATATAATTATATATAACCATATTTATAAAAAAATAACCATATGCAGTCTGTCTTCAACAGTCCCCTACTAACACAGAGAAGTTACAGTGTAATTTTCTAAATGTTTTATGTCATAGCATCCTATAAAGTGAACTTCCAGGGTGTCTTCATCAGGGCGTCCACATCAGGGCTGTCAAGTATTTCCTTCCCTATCGCACAACCACCACCAACCAGGGAGGGGCGTAAGCATGCACATGCCCCCTCCGTGACATGTGATGCTGCCACCCGCCTCTTTACCAACTGCTCCGCATGCGTATTTGGGGGCGACCTAACACACTCGGAGGGAAAGTGTTATCTGGCTCCTCGTACGAAAGAGCTCACAGACGCCCATGATTGAATGGTGATCGCTGTAAGTGACACGGAAGTGAGCGTATGCCATCCCTCCCTCCCGTCCAAGCTCGGCCATCCTTGTCGACGCGTCACTCAGGAGCACGATGCACAGATTTTTAAAAAAAAGTTAGCAGAAACGGTACTATATAAAGTACAGAAAACATCCTGCAGAGGACATCGTACAATACCATAGCATAGCCCTAGTGTTGTAATATTTCGAAAATGTAAAAGCAACGGAATCAATGGTACGTTGTATCTGATATGTTGCCGTGACAACTAAAACATCACAATTGCGACGCTGCAAAGATACGGTAATGTGTTCATAGAGTCTCACTCCACTAAAGTTTATGGCATCATGAAGCTTTCCTGCATGTCTCTGTTGGCTTCCTGCTTTCTTTTACCACGTTTCCTTTTAAAACATTTCAGTTTCCCATCCCCATTTCCCAACTTAATGGTGGACAGTGGTGATCCCTCGAGCTGTTTGTCCAGCAGCCAAGATGTGACAAGAATGTTCCTCAAAAGAAGACGAAGCAGAAAGAAAACACAAGTCAGATGAATAAATGGCTGCAGACAGACACCATTAGCGAGCTTGCTTTCTCAGCTTTCTCAGCTATTTCAAGAGATGTATTGATCGCCCCGCTCCATTCAGACTTCCTCCACTCGTTTATTGTCTGATAAATGAATTGTTTTCTTGTAAATTTACTCTGAAATCTCTTTGTCTAGTCTTCCTCCCAACCATGTCTCATTATCCGTCTTGCCTTCTACACGTCCGACCCACCACACTTTGCCCGATGGGCAGATTCACCTTTATCGACGTTATTAGTTCAGATTATTTCATGGGAGAAGTTTCTGTGTAAAATTCATAAAATTCTACCTTTGTGAGATAATGTTGCATTTACAGATGGGATTATTTGGATGGAACTGATTAATGTTTTACTAAAGGCCACAGTGTTAAAACCATTTAAATATCAGAGAAAGGTCAAATCATTTTTACAGTGATCTTTCTGCTTTGCTGCTATTTTGCTAAATGGATTGCCAATGATTATTCAAAACAAATCCTTCATAAGGGCCTAAACACAACCCTTCAACAGACGATAGATTACCCACATCTCAGCTTTTTCTGTAACATGCATTTCCCCTCATACAGTGTATAGAATCAAACACGTGTTTTGCATAGGCATTCGTCTCTGCAACATCCAATCAGTTAGCTTATGTTCGTCATGTACCTGGAATTATCAGCGAGCAGGAACATTTATAAGTTAAAAACAGACTAGCTCTCCAGTTAATTAATTGGATATTTCATCAAAATAAAGGATACATACTGTATTAATTCCGCAAGGGAAATTATTGCCTCTGAATTTGACCCATCCAAAGTGAGGACACACACGAATAGTGTGCTCACACACTTATAGAGCACATTAACACACACACATCAAGTAATGTCAGTTTATTATTATTATTTTAAAATTCCAAGTTATGATGTCACTACTTGGTCCTAATAACTCATTCATTCATTCATTTTCTGAACCGCTTAATCCTAATTAGGGTCGCGGGGATGCTGGCACCCATCTCAGCCGACTCTGGGTGAGGGCGGGGTACACCCTAGAATTAATAACTGATTTTGTCATTCATTCATTCATTCATTCAGTGAACCTTCGTTTGCGAAGTAGGGTTGTGGGAAGACTGGAGCCTATCACAGCACGTCCGCCTCAAGCAGTCCTGAGTTCGAGTCCTGGGTTTGGCAAGAGCTTGCATCTTGCTCCCGTGCTGGCATGGGTTTCCTCCAGGTACTCTGGTTTCCTCCTACATGCATATTAGCTTAATTGGCTTTTCCAAATTTCCTCTTGGTGTGAATGTGAATGGTTGTGTGTATTGGCCCTGCAATCGTCTGGTGATCTTCGCCACGATTTGGCTGAGATAGGCTCCAGCCTATACCATGATCCTAGTAGGATTAAGCAAGATTGTTTCTGACATTTAATAGTGATATGCTGTACCCTGTACAATGTGCCCTGCAGGTGCTTTCACTAAAATGAATATAGCAGTATTTTACTTATGTGCAATAAACACCTACCTCTCAGCTGGGGTGTTAACTACAGTGAGTGACTACAGACCTGAGACCTCCTGAGACATCCAAGACATCTTGGTATGATGTGTTTGCTTTCAGCTTTAATGATCAAGTGAACCCAGCTCACTGTATTGTGTTTTATTTCATTACCTTCACATGGAGAATCACCCCATTTCACTGAACCATCCAAAAGTACCTTTAAATTAAAAAAGGTCAATACAGAAAATCAATATAAACAATATTGTTGTGACATGTTTCTGACTAGCATCTTGAGGATTTCTTTGTGTTCTGTTTTTGATGACAGTAATATTACATTTTGTGTACCTTCCTGAATCTGCTTTATTCAAGAGCAGTCGTGTTCAAATCCGGTCATGAAACTGCTCGTCAATGATTCGTAAACAAAAGCCTTAACCTCAGGCCAGGCTGGATTGAAAGGTTTAAGTGAGGTGTCCAATCAGCTCTAAAAACCTTTGGGAATTCCTGAAAGAGCCACAGTAGAGCAATATATGGTCAGATATCAAAGCAATACAATTTGTGGTCAAATCTCTGAACAATACATTACATGGTCAAATCTCTGAATGATACAGTACATGGTCAACTCTCTGAACAGTACAACACATAGTTAAATCTTTGAGCTGTATAGTACATGCTCAAACCTCTGAGCTGTAAAGTACATGCTCAAATCTCTGAGCAGTACATGGTCAAACTGACGGTATAAAGAAAGTGAAGTGTCATGTGAAATGGTCTTGTCAAATATTTATGATTGTTCTCCAAAGCATAAAACCAGCAACTCTTCAACCAGCTGTTGTGTCTTCAAAAAGCTGACTGTAAGTATGTAGTAACAATCAAAAGTTTTGGCATTCATTGCACTCAATTTTTCTAATTTTTGATTGGTGCTGTACATACAGAGTAATGTCACCCTTAGTAGACCTTTATTAAATCTGGTAATGATAAACAGTTGAAATGTCTGAGCTAGAGCAGGAAATCACCAAATTGTGCCGGTATCAACACTTATGTGACCAGAGCTGGGCTTCCTTGCTTACAGTAAAACTGCTTATTATAGGATGTTTCCTTGTTACTTTGATTTTTACCTCTCGGGGAAAAAAGAAGTTATGGTAGAAGTATTGTATTTGTATTGTTTGTCACATTGTGAACAAAATCTTGACCAGACCAGTTCACAGATTTTTACCAAACTTGGTGGGAACACTACCCTACCTGGGTCTCAGAGGTGATTTAACTTTGGAACGTCTGGGTCAATGGTCCAGGTCAGAAATCTTTGGAGACAGATGTTTCCCATGTTAAAATTGAAATTGTTTATATCTCAGAACCAAAGTGACATAGACCCAAAGATGCAACCAGGGACAGATAGGAAATCATACACACTTTTTCAAATTACACAATTACCTTTGACCTTGTCTGACCTTGAAATCTCAAGATCACGGTCATTTTAACTGCTCCAAACTTGGAAAATTTGAGTGCCAGTATACTGTTACTATGGAACACAAATAGGAGACCATATAAGGACTTACATATTGTAAGACAAGTAAAGGGTAATTAAAACCAGTACTCATACGGCGTATTTACTACATTATCCACGATGTGGGGCAGAGATACCTTGCACTCTGTGAGGACTCCTCTAGTTACCCTTGTTTTCCTTATTTTATTATGTGAATTTTATACATTCATTTGCAGAGCTGTTTTACTGTACTAGTGTCACAGGGAGGCTGGAGCCTATCTCAGCTGACTAAGGCAGGGTACACCCTGAACAGCTCACCAGTCCATCGCAGGGCCAAGATACACACAACCATTCACACTCACCCCTGGGGGAAATTTGGAACCACCAATTGGCCTAATGTGCATGTCTTTGAACTATGGGAGGAAACCGGAGTACCCAGAGGAAACCCACATAAGCACAGGAAGTACATGGTCTCTAACCACTATGCCACAGTGCTGCAATGTTCATTTTAGCTTTAGCAAAAATCAGTCTGATCGTGGTGACCTTATGGTGACATGGTGATATTATAACTCTGTGACACGTAAATATGTTATTGTAAATAATATGACATTATTTACAGCATTACGACCCTGTTGTGTGAAGAATTGCAGAGGAAACATGCAGCCTCCTATCTTTTGGTCTATTTTAATATGCCATTGAAGTTGTTTGTATTTCAGCTCTGTGCTTTTAGAGATGCATTAAACCAGACCTGAACAAATCAGACCATCATTGCATATCACGTTCTATTTTTAATTCTACTTTTTGTGTGCACTTCAAGAAATACTTCTAAAACCTGACTCTTGAGAGGTCTCCTCCTTCCTACCTCTGTCTACGGAAAAAAATGTACAGCATTGTAGAACCCAAGGTCTATATTAAGGGTTGCATAGACTAGTCAACTACATTCACTAGTTACTGCTGTAAGAATGCTGACTAATCAGACGCTGAAAAAAGGCAACGCAGAGGGGAAGGAAATAAAAACGAAATCCTAAAAATGAAATCCTTTCACTGTGTGCTTGAAAGATCACTTTCACAACCATGCTTTTCACATCACTATCCAGTCCACATCATCCAGTTTAAAGGAGGATCAGATCAGCGGTGCCTGGCAGCTCATTCAGTTGATTTTGATCCAGACTCATTGATGGATGCTACTGAAGCTGCTGGAAAAGCCACTTAATTGCTGCTGTATAAAGCACTACATCATGAAGCTACAAGGAGTCTTTGCTCCATGGTGCACACTGTCAGTTTCAGACCAAAAAAAAAAAATAAATACAACAGAACTACTCCATGTCCACACAAAAGCAATTTAAGAAACGGTACAACCTGAACGAATGAAATATAATATGCACAGACGTATTTTCTTGCGCATTCATTGCACCAATTTATTTACTTTTGTTGTTAACAGTGAAGCCTGCAAAAGCATCGAAGCTGGACATTTAATTAGTTTTATTTGCCTATGTGTGGTTGTTAATTACACCGTAGTCTGACACTTTTTTTTGCTGCACAGATAAAATTAAAAAGACTTAAAAAGGCTTGTGTAATATTTCCCACATTAACTATGAAAAAGATAAATAGTTAAATACTTTTTTAAATTGCTATTCAACTAATTGTATTGAAAGATACATTAAAAGTTACATAGCAGAATATACTAAGAGGCAACATTGAAATAATTCCATTATTTTATTATTATGTTTAACCAAATCAGTAAATAATATACAAATCAAGAATAGACGTTTCAGACACAGACAGTGGCGAGTAAAAACACATTTCGTTGTTCTTCAGCGCCTGCGGTCTGACAGGACCATACCAACATGTGCTCTGAACGACCGAATACCTTCTTCCCTGAGCCTTCTGCGCACTGTATGAGCACTGATGTGGTTGTGGCGAGTATCAGGAACCTCAGCTGCCGTCAGTGTTGCTGGATGGAAACGGTTCCTCAGATGCATCACCCGGATATGACGGTCTTGTGCACATGTAGTGACACATGGCTGGCCAGGTCTTGGTTGGTCTTGGGTGGTTCCCAAGTTGAATGATGCATGCCAAAGTGTGCTGCTATTCTTGCAGCAGTCATTCCAGCACTCAGCATGCACAGGGCCTGGTCTCTGCTTGCTTGTGGCAGTCGTCACATCTTCACTTTTCACAAACTTAAACTTTTTTTTTTTTACCAGGCTTTTTATAGCCAGAGGTGCCACTTGACAACAAACAAACATGTTTTGATCTCACGCTCTATTTTGTGGATTAATCAAGGAGTGGCTAAGGTATCAGGCTTGTGATCGTGCCACGTGCACACGCTAACGTGGGCATTCTCCGAGTCGGACATCCGGGGCACAATGTGATCGGTGGCGGGAACCTGCCCCCATTTTAAACTTGGGAAAAAACAAACCACTCCACTGTGAGAATACAGTCGGGTTAACGTGTATAGTTGTTTCATTTTTTATTCATTTTTTTGCTAATCTAGTGCTCTCATCATTCCTAAAAGCTGATGTGTAGTGGGCTGTACGTCTAATGTAAAGAAAGACAGTCATTTGAAGTTTCGTATGTTGCCACTACATGGGAAAAGACGCAAATAAGTGTCTGAGCACCATCAACCGGTGTGCACTAAATCCCGATGTAGCAGTGAATCCAGGGAGGATATGGGAATCCAAATCACCTTATTACGTTTTTGGCCTGCATTTTTTTCACTGGTGAGTTAATATTTTTCATAGGCCTAAATTTTGACATAGTAGACGTAATGGATACACAACTCTACTTAGTTTAATACCAGTTATGCTGACGTTCATAACACGGAAGACAAGAGATTTAAGAGACCTTCTTTACAGGATGTCAGAAATGTATTTTTTAAACCCATTAAATTAAATATATTTAAGATTCTAGAGTCTTTATTGTCATTATGTTCACACATAACAAAATTTTGTATGAGACTCTCAGCTTTTAAAAAGGAACAAGCAAGGCAATAGACTGCAATTAACACCGTCAAGTGCAGAATATAAACACAAGCATTTAAGGGGATGCGATAGATAAATAGCAGCAGCAGAGTGGATATAAACTAGAATGTAAATATAAATGAAGTAAAGTGCGGCAGTGCAGGACAGTGAGAGATTCAATATCCTTTTACAGAGAGCTAATGTCTGTGTGAGAGTCAGCAGAGTGGGGGACAGTGTGTGTGTGTGTGTGTGTGTGTGTGTGAGCGAGTGAGTATGTGGCTGTGGGGGAAGCTTGCATGTGTGTGTGTGTGTGTGTGTGTGTGTGTAACTGCGAGGGAATGGAGGGGTAATGGCTTTCACAGATCTGGGGAAGAAGCTGTTTTGAGTCTGGTCGTGCTGGTCTTAATGTTTCTGAACCGCTTTCCTGAATGAAGAGGTACAAACAGTCCATTTCCTGGGTGGGTGGGATCCGCTGCGATGTGATATCACCTAACAAATGGGCCTTTACATATTTCATAAGACAATTAATAAAGGTTTCACGTTAATTGTCGGTAAAGATCATTTGTGGTAAGGTAAGGAAACATTAATATTTGGATTTGTCATCTGTGTAATACTTTGCAGTTTAGAAAATATTTGGCTTGATTATAATTCATTAATTACATTTCTAGGCTGCATAATCCTCGGGTCGCGGGGAGGCTGGCAGACACTAGTACACAAAATAATAACCTACGTTGCAAAAATGTAAAAATACTCACGGGGAAATCGGATTGGGCAATAGTAAATACTCGGGTACGCCCCACAGAGGGTTGTTTATCCACCGGTCGGCTGGTCGGCAAATGTCCAACCCAATTTGCAATAATTTCTATTTATATCGCTCCAAAGCTTCAGGAGCCAACCCGTCCTGCTATTGGTACGACACTTAGATCGTGCTGAGAAAAATTGACTCGTACTCTCACAAAGAATAAGGCAGAAGAACAGACAACGCGTGCGTGTTTTTAAATCTGGAAAGCTCTATTTTCCTCGACTTAAATATGGCTCCAAGGTTACGTCATGACTCTGATGTCACGCCGACTCGGAGAATTCACTTTTACTCATGAGAAATTGGTAACTACGCCACACTTGAATACTTAAATTTGTTTTCAAATATTTATATACAACATGTTGTACATTTGTGCTCGTTGCGTTTTTGATGGCTGTCAGTATTTTTTAAATGCAAGCATGTTTTTCCCTCTGATCTAGTCTGATGTTGTACACATTCAAGCTAGATGTGGGAAGTGTTAGAGTTAGGAGGTAAGAGTGCTTCTTATAGAGCTGTTGCCTGAGCCTGAAGCAACTGCTCCCACGACAAGTGACCCAGTATGTGGAGTTTCACTCTCAGGTCAAAAACGTACTGAATTTCATTTTTACTGGGTTGTGGATTATCCTCCTAGCGTTGTGTGATCATATACAACACTCCCCTAAGCTTTCACCTTCATAGCAGTTCAGAGCGAGAAAACCCTGACAAGGCCTTGGGTGCCTCCTGAAATGATAGGGACTGTCAACATTTGACAAAACTCTCTGGAACCATTAACTGGGTCACAATTTCAACAGATTGGGTGTCCTGACTCACTTACACTGCCTGGCCCAAAAAACCTTTGTGCACTCTAATATTTTCTTGACTGCTTTTACTCTTGATTATAGCTCATAATCGCCATGGCATTGCTTCAGTTGGTCAGGTCGAGGCTCAGCAACATTATGTGGCAATAAAATGAAATCAGTTGATGACCTAAATGTAAGGAATGGCCAGGTTATCCCATCAATGCACCTTTTTCCCCCCCTGATGGTACGGATATTAAATTGAGGCTGAAATAGTGGAAGAGTGGTTCAGAGAACGAGGAATCATTTTCACATATGAACTGGCACCACCAAGTCCTGACCTTAATCCTATTGAAAGTCTTTGGGTTGTGCTGGGGAAGACTTTATAGAGTAGTTTGATTTTCTCATCATCAGTTCAAGATATTGATGATGGAAAGAAATGTTGTCATATGGCTTAAGTTTGTTGAAACAATGCCATGGAAATTGCAGTTAAGGCTAAAGGTGGTCCAACAAAATTTTAAAGTGCCTGAGTTTTTTTTTTGTTTTTTTTTGCCTAAGCAGTATATAATCCCATTTCACTCCACTGAGTGCACTGCGCCACTTTCATGGGTTTTGCTGTAATGTATGCTTCTACTCAAGTGGGTTGCAAGCCAAATGCAGAGCCTATTCCCTTAGAGCCTATTAAAGCAACTTGATATAAACACTGTTTAATGCTGTATAATAAATATCAGAATGTTTTTAAGAAATATGTGTAAAGTTATGATGAGGTTCATTCATTCATTTTCTGAACCGCTTAATCCTAATTAGGGTCGCGGGGAGGCTGGCGCCCATCTCAGCCGACTCT
>JBCNYH010000003.1:15011151-15022069 GCA_039654325.1 Tandanus tandanus
ACACATGCACACACACACACACACACACACACACACACACACACACACACACACACACACACACACACACACACACCAAATGCTATTTAGACTTTTTTCCCATGTTGTTTTATTTTTTATATAGTAGACTGTGTCTAAATCTAAATTGAGCATACCCATGCAATCACAGGTGCACCCCCCCCACCCACAACAACACTTGGACACATTCAACATCTGCATTTTGTTATTATGTAAATTGCTTTTTTGCTCGTTTGTTTGTTTTTGTTGTAAATTGGAGAAAATCGTGCATTTAGAATGAGTACTGATGGTTTTTTCTTTTTTTAAAAATTTAATCTTAAATAAGTCTGATCACTGTTCTATTCTAGAGAAGCGCAGCACTGTGTGACCAGTTCCATAACCTTGTAACTCACTTTATTGCTGGTTAATAAATGCTTTTGTCCCACTATGCTAAAAATTACATCAAAATCCAGCCACATTATTTGGATTAAAAGATCTCAATATTATATATGACGCAAATAGTTCAGTAAATAAATAGTATCAAAAGCAGCATGCCCTAAAAAGCTCAGTAATCAAAAGTGATGCAAAAATCACTCAGATATTAACAAAGTTAGAAAATGATTTGGGTTGTAGCATCCATAACCATTAAGGCAGTTATCTGACACTCTTTGTTTTACTGTCATCAAATTTGAGTCTTTGATAAACAGTTGACAAACAGGGTGGAATGCACAGCAACAAGGTCACGAGTTCAAATTTCGTGCTTGCTGAGAGCGTTTCTGTGTGGAATTAGCATGTTCTCCCCATGCTGCTCTGACTTTCTTCCGGGTACTCTGATTTCCTCTGTTCCAAATTGCCTGTAGGTGTGAGGGGGAGTGTGAATGGTTGTGTGTGATGCCCTGAAATGGTCTGGCGAGCTGTTCAGGGTGCACTCGGCCTTCACTCAGTGTTTGCTGAGATAGGCTCCAGCCTCCCCGCAACCCTAGTAGGATTAAGCAGTTCAGCAAATGAACAAGTGAAATGAGTATATGGTACAAATATGATGGTCTGGTTAGCTGTACAGAGTATACCTTTGCCCAGTGACAGCTGAGATGGGCTCCAGCCTTCCTGCGACCCAAATAGGAGTAAGCGGTTCGGCAAGTGAGTGAGTGGGTGAAACTGCATGAGGTGTAAGAGTTTTCTGAGGGGCTGTGGTATGGTGATGCATTCCAATAAGGTTATTATGTGACGAAGTTATGGTTACAAAAACCTTTCAGTAAAGCATCAATCAGGGTGTCCCAAGAGTATATTTGTGTTATTTCAGTACCAAAATTTGGTCTGCTGGCTGCCACCACAGCTGATAGAAGTTTTAATGAAAAGTCATTAAAATGTTATGGTCAGAAAACAGGCAGCTGAGCACAGTTGGACAAACTCCACACTTTTCATGATATCACTGCCATAAAAACATCCAGCAAATTCTTCAATGATTATTAACTTAGACGTACTAGATAATAAGTACTCATATATTTCTGGTTATGAGCTTGATGTTTAATAAACTTACTTGTTATTTATTTCTGAGTACAAGAAAAATTTCAAAAGAGTTACCCAGTCATGTCATGAATCAGAGAAATATCAAACCAGAATTAATTAAAACTTGACTTGTTTGGGTGGAGAAGTTTTGATGGTGTGTTAAATTGTACAACATGCTGAAATAAAATTTCAAACCAGAACCAGATCCCTCTGTGTTTTTGCCAGTTAATGTCTGCATTGACCCTTTGGGACAAATTCCAAGCAACAAGAAATGAGTGGTTTAGGGTCTCTCCAGGTTTAGATCCAGGATGACTCTGGAGGCAGTTAATAATGGCAAGGGGGCAAATCTTTTTCATATAGTGGAACAGCAGGTTATCATCCTGGTATGCCTATTTTTTCATTCTGTAAGTTGTGAGATAGTGGATTTTTGACTAGACAACACTTTACTACTTAATTTTTTGTGTTTGGGAATCATGAGCATGAAACAATGCATTAACAGATTGCTTGAAACAACCAATATATCAGGTAAATCCAACCAATATTAATGATTGAAATGAGTCCAAAACACTGGACACCTCAAACAATTGACAGTAATTAATGAAAACATTGGTTATGAAACATAATAACATTTATTCATTTATTAATTTGTCAAACCAAGGACTCAAACCCAGGACCTTCTTGCTGTGAGGCAGACATGATAACCACTACATCACTGTGCCACCCCAATGTTGTTACATGATAAACCATAACATTACATAAGAGGGGTGATGTGTACTGTAGGCCTACAGTATATATTTTTCAACCCAGAGAGTTCAGCTACAGGCTTTACTCAGTGTCTGTACATAGTGATCTACAGATTAATGACTTTACAAACATCCACCTGAACATTGGTTTCTTTGATTGTAGTCTGAGCTAGCTCCTAACCATAATGCATGTTTAACACTTAAGAATGTTGTTAATCTAGTGAGAGCCAGTATTAACTGGTAGCACCAACAAATTCATATGAGATACTTACGAGTTACTTATGAGTTCATATGAGTTTTTTGTAACCAGAATATTGGTTATTACAACCAATATTCTAATAACCAATCGCATTATTTAAATTTTTAACCAGTCTGCATTAGCAGTGTATGAAATAAGAATATTTAGTCAGATTGCCAGGTCACCATTCGACCACCACAGATCTGGAAAATAAATTACTGAAACTTTATTTTACCTTTCCTCAGTAGACTTGCACCTACTTGCATTGGTGACTGTCCTTTGTCTTAAGAGATTCAAGAAAAAGGTCAAGAGAGGTCAAGAGATTTGAACCTTATAGCATGCTGTAGGTGATGTGATTTTTGAACCATGAAAATAATTAGCAATGAACTTTGAACTACATTCCAATAAGCTATGTAATGGAGTGTAGTTCAGTGTACATTGTTAACAGTGTTCATGGTTCACCTACAGCATGTCGTAAGGGTTGAATTACTTGACCACACGCAACACATCGCACTGTCCATGGTACTGAAATAACAGCTTAAAGCGAGGTGGGTAGGGGGTTGGTGATTCCTTTATAGAAGTTTCAAGCCCCCTCCTTGAATCGCCACCTTACCGTGGTGGAGGGGTTTGCATGTCCCTAAGAGCTATGTTGTTGGGGTCATTATGCCCCTGGTAGGGTCATCCAAGGCAAACAGGTCCTAGGTGAAGGTCCCGACTAAGCGCGGTTCAGAAGACCTCTATGGATAGAAAAGCAACAAGTATTCAGTTTCCCTTGCCTGGCGGTTGGGCTTTTGCCCATGGAGCCCGGCCGGGCGGAAAAGGAGACATGGGTTTGCCCTCCCATGCACCCACCAACTGAGTTTTTGTGGGTGTGTTCAGAAGACCCCTACATATTTTCCACAGAACAATGTTTAAAGGGGTTTTGTTTGGAACAACTAGACAATGTGCTAGAAAATGCACTGACATTTAAATTGCTTGAAGCCTTTGATTTACAAATTGGCTAGTCAACTTTCCAAAGACTTTTTTGGCTAACAGGATCATCTTAAAGACAACAAAAAAGACTAGATGATGGTTAAATAAATTTAACTCTGTTTAAAATGGAAATTAAGACAGGCAGCACAGTGGCATAGTGGTAAGCACATCCGCCTCACAGCAAAAAGGTCCTGGGTTTGAGTCTCAGGCTCAGATGTTTCTGTGTAGAGTTTGCACATAATCACTGTGATTGCATGGGTTTCCTCTGGGTATGCCGGTTTTCTCCCCCAGTCCAAAGACATGCATATTAGGCTAACTGGTTGTTCCAAATTGCGTTTAGGTGTGAGTGTGAGTTTGAATGGTTGTATGACCTGTAGGTGTGAGTGTGAGTGTATATGAGTGTTGCCCTGCAATAATGTGGTGAACTGTTGTGGGTTTATCCTGCCTTCGTCCAGTGTCAGCTGAGATAGGCTCCAGCCTCCCCTTGGTCCTAGCAGGATTTAGCAGTTTGGCAAATGTGTAAGTGAGTGAGCGAGCCTTTGTCTGGGCTGGTATTAGCTGTTATGCATAATTTTTTGACAGGAAAGTAAGTACAAGTTCAAGAAGAAAATACATCCTATTGATTTGTTCTTCCTGAGTGACAGAGATTAACCCGTAGTGTTTGAGGTTAGAACTGAACATTTAAGGATAAGACAAGTGAAGGTGTAGCACAATCAGTCAAATATTCTGGAAACCACCCCCACCACAAAAAAAATAAAAAATAAAATAAAAAATACAACTCCAGAAAATCATTTTACTTTCTTTACTTTGGAACGATTCATCCAAGTAAATAAAACAGGACAACAGAATGGAAGAATTGCTGAGATTTTTAACTTGTCCATTTATTAGCACAAATGGTGCATTGTTTTGTTCTGGCCTGATTGGATGCTGACAAACATGCCGTTGGGGCCAAAGGCTTAAAAAAAACCCCGCAAGGTTCTGTGGAAGGCTGTGGTGTAAATATTTTTTGTACTTCAAAATCCCTATAGTGTAGCAGTGGATTTAGCATGGCCCTCTTGTGGTCTGAATATAACAGAGTAACATAAAAGGTACCAGAATTAGAGGTTTGCCGTGGGAAGATCATGATGGAGCTGAGATTATGGAGGAGCAGAAAAATGAAAGAAAAAAAAGAACAAAGGAGACAAAATGGCCCAAAACAGTGATGGGATTAAGAAAATTAAGATGACAGCCAGATTTATTACTGATTTGGTACAAAGGAGAGTGTGTGAAAATTAAAATACACTTTTGTTTCAGGGGGCAGTGGTGGCTCGGTGGTTAAGGTGCTGGCTTACTGATCCGAAGGTTGGGGGTCCAAGCCCCACTATCACCGAGTTGTCACTGCTGTCCCCCCAGTGGAGCTGACTGGGTTAACAAAGGCCAGCCATGTCTCTCACTGTCTGTGGTGTGAGGCATGTAAAAAAACATTGCTGTCATTCGTCGTCCATTGGATTGCCGTCAGCGTATTTCTGTCCAGCGATGGCCTGGCGAGCTGTCCATGGTGTACTCCTCCCTTGCCCAGAGTCGGCTGAGATGGGTACCAGCCTCCCCGCGACCCTAATTAGGATTAGGATTAAGCAGTGAATGAATGAATGAATGACTTTTGTTTCATTCTTCCATTGTATTTCCTCAAAACTGACATGGATTGTTTCACATACAAGCATTCAAACCCTGTAATCTCAGCATTTTTTCATTTTCCTTCCTTATCAAGAAAATGGGAAATAGGGAAAATAAAAATAAATAAATAAATAGGTGCCTTTTTCTCGATTCATTTCTTCTACAAATGCAAAGGTCACTGATGTGGAAGAATACACTATGAGAAATTGAAAATGGGATAAATAGCAAAACCAGGTAATAAAGATAGCCCCGATAGAGGCCACTCACAGACCATCGCCGGGCAAAACACACATAACTATTCACACTCATGCTCTCACTTCTGGTTTATGCATGGAGGCGTCATGCATGAGCAGGGAACATGGGAGCATTTGATTGGATATTTTCCAGCGGACCAAGAAGCAGTAATTAGTTGGTGTTTTTACAAGATTACAGTAGCCACAGATGACTGATTTTTTTTCCCACATCAAAGTTATTGAATTCTGTGGCGGTGAAAATACCATTTTAACCAAGATAACAGTTTGTGTATACAAAAGCTACCAACCCCAGCTTTAATCCAATCATATTGTCCCAAGAACTTGATTGAATTTATCGGCAATTTCGAGGAAGTTGTCATCCACTTTGTGCTTTCTTCAGGGTGAAGAGAGACCTAGACTGTCGACGTTGATGAACTGTCAACATATATAGTTACAATTCAGTACAAAGGCCAATGATTTTAAAAAATCATATTCTCAGTATAGATTAACTAAGTAAATGACTAAGCAAGTAAATAAGTAAATAAGTAAATAAATAAATATGTTTCCCTTAATTAATTGGCAAAGCAATATTTCAAAATAGATAAGGATTGAATTGATAATAGATGGATTAGGGGACGGTAATCATTTAAACTCCCCACAGAAACACCCTTGCCAAGCCCGAGACTCAAACCCAGGTCCTTCTTGCTGTGAGGTGGACGTGCTAATGTCCTCTATATAGAACAGCTAAAATTACGTTAAATATTTCTGGTTTATCCAATTTTAACCACATGTCTGAAGTTGTAGATTTAAGTCTATTCAGCCTTTAGAGTTCAATCATTTGTTCATCTCTTACAATTCACTTTTCCAAATCAGTAGTTTCTCTTTTTTGGTGCATGTTTTCCTGCCGTTCTTTGTGTTTACCCTCTGTTTCTCTGCCCTATGTTTTTGTTCATGATCTCTTGCTGGTTATTTCGCTTCGGAGGCACTCCGCTCTTTTAAATTGCATTACGTTTGCGGTGAGTGGAAACCGACCTTCCAAATTAGATCTATGTTCCCTCCTGTTGACTTTTTCCCCTCCTTTCATCATTCTCACCAAGGTTATCCTGAGGCAGGCTGCACTCTTACAGGGGAATAAACAGGGTGCCTGCCACAAGGGAAGGAAGAGAGGAGAGAAGTAATGGATAAAGAAAGAGAGAGGCAGGAAAAGAAAGAGGGGTGAGGATGTGAGTAAGATGGAGCAGAGAGGCTATAACTAGGCTGTAATCGATCTTGTTTAGAGCTGTGGAGTGTGCTGACTGTTTGAACTCATCTGCTTGTTATCCGTAGTCAGGGATTTAATTACCGTGCCGGGAAGATTCGATGTCAATTAGGCCTCAAAATGAGCACAAAAAAGTGTGTTTATTAATACAAAAGAGAGAGAACAACAGAATATGTAGCTTAAGATATGCAGAGAAGTGGGGAAATTATATAATGGAAAGAGGGTTAAAAATATCATGATAGAATAAAAGAAGGAGCAAATGAAATTTGCCCAAGTTGGTACAAAGATTGTGTAAAATATTGTGCCATTAATCTCTCTCTAACACAGTTTCAGTTTCTCTCATTCTCTCACTCACATGCATCTCCCCATGGATTATTACCTGCACCTTTTGTCCAATCTCTGTGTTGCCGTGGGCATTCAATTGGAGTATGCAAATTCAGTAATAATGAAGACTTCCACATCAGGTCTGTCTGAAACTGAAGGCAGATAAAAGAATTACTAGTTTGATGCTTTGCTGTCTGTGCTTTCATCGCTCTGAGCATAAGAAATGCAAGAGGCAACAATACATCATGACTTCATCAACAGCTCTCTGATACACTGTACTAACAATATCTTTTAGTAATCAGCTTGCTTCAGAAATAAAATACAAACAAGTCAAAACAGACTTTTTTATAAGGGCGACACGGTGGCGTAGTGCTTAGCACATCCGCCTTACAGCAAGAAGGTCACGGGGGTTGGCAAAGACGTTTCTGTGTGGAGTTTGCATGTTCTCCCCGTGTTTGTGTGGGTTTCCTCAGGGTACTCCGGTTTCCTCCCACAGTCCAAAGACATCCACATTAGGTTAACTGGCTGTTCCAAATTGCCCCAGGTATGAATGTGAGTGTGAATGGTTGTGTGTGTTAGCTATGCGATAGTCTGGCGAGCTGTTCAGGGTGTACCCTGCCTTCGCCCAGTGTTGGCTGAGATAGGCTGCAGCCTACCCATGACCCTAGTAGGATCAAGCAGCTTAGAAAATGAGTGCAAGAGAGAGAGTTACAAATAATTGCCTGCCACATTGTAAGCAAACTGTAAGTGGGTTAACATACAATTGTGCTTGCTAGTTGCTAAGCTTGACGGAATGAAATATTTACATAATGGCTGCAAAAATTGGAGCACATAATCTGTGATCTCAAATGCTAATTTTTTAATCAGCAAAAAAAAAAAAATCTTTTCATTCATTCCTTTTCAATCACCACTTTATCCTGCTCAAAGTTGCGAGCATGTCCCAGAAACCCTTGGTGGGAATACACAATGGATGTTATGCCAGATCATTGTACGGCATCAAACAAACACACATTTATGCACCTATTTAGGCACCCATTCACATTTAAGGACAATTCAGTATAGCCACATTACCTACCTGCATATATTTTGGAAGTGTGAAGAATCCGGAGAACTCGAATGAAACAATAAAAGGCATGGGGAAAACATGCAAAACTCCATACTGACATGAACCAGATTTAGGACTGAACCAGGGACCTGATATCATCAAAATAATTGAGCCAAATAAAATGAATCATGACTGTGTTGTTTAGTTCATATGCTAATCCAGTTGGGGAAACCCTCTGTGATTTCTGATGAAATATGCCTTAGATTGCATCATGGGTATTTTTGAGCCAGTACTACAGTACTTTTATATCTTGGCAGGGGCATTTGGGACTCCCTCAGCTATTTCTGGCTGTGTACACAACTCCCCTGACTATTTTTAGCTGTTTCTTTTATAGTGGTCTCCATATTGCTTCACTGGTTCACTGTTGTTAATCAACTAATAAATTAGCTTAGTATTAAGCGTCCTCAAACAATGTGATTCCAGATTCATCTTGAAACATTTTCTTTAATTCCAAATGTCTACATTTGTACACAGTAAGCCAAAAGAAGGTGTTATTATAATGCACTACTTCCTGGTTCGGATGAATACAAATACCGGTTAACTCCTTGACGCATTTCTGTAAAAGCTTAAAATAGCTTTACACCAAAATGGAACCCAATGCACCTGAAGCTATTTTCGAATAGTGGAAACCACCAGAAATAGCTAAGAGAATTCCTGAATGATGTGAGTCCTGCTCCAAAACTTTGCCTTAACCTTCCCTGATCCTAAACTGGAGGAGTTATGTGAGTTGAGAAAGGTATTACACATGTTACCTAAAATACATAGGACAATAAATGTTGGCTGACCACAAAAAAAAATAAAATAAAATAAAAAAATCAGCAAATTGTGCATGTGACATGTGCATTCCTGTTTGAGAAGAGTGCCTAAGTAAACAACATCTGTTACATTTCCAACATACTCATTGTTGATGACATGCACTCCTTTTTGCCATATCTTTGTCAAAACAGGGCTGGGACGTAGAGTCGGTTCAGTCCAGTAGTGTCCAACCTTATCTGCTCACCTAGTTTTATTTGTTTACTCAATTTTCTTCAGACGATTGATGTTCTTCTGCTTGGTTAGAATGAAAACCTGGAGCCACACTGGCCCTTAGCGCATAACCCTGAACACCCGATAAATTGCTTTAGCCCTCGGAACTCAGAAGGGAAATTCAGCACACCTGTCTAGTTTATTGATTTTTTTTTTTCCAGAGGTCAGAAAACCACAATAAATGCCACCATTATCATCCATACACTACATCAACATGATGCACATGAAAAAGAAACAATGTAAAAAATAGAGAAATAAACAAACCTTAAATGAGCTAAAGAGTCTACTTGAGTGTCCCATACAATAGATCAATAGATCCAGTCCCACTGCTGGGTTTGTGAGGATATATATTTATATACTTATATAATGATATATTTTATATAGTACCGACAGTACCATCTGTGATAAGAGAGCTCAGTTTCAGTTTGTATTGAGTGCTAATTCAGTTCAGAGCCTAGTGTCCGAGGCTCCGTCCGCACTTCACAGGGGCCGGTTGCTATGACAACTGGCACATTCCACCACTTGAACTTTTCTCCTTTTGTTGGCAACACCCACCAGTGCATGACAGCACAAGTTCGTCCTTTCCTCCCGCTCTCCGGTTGAGGTCTATTGCTGAATTGCTGTCCACGAATGACAGCTCGTTCGATGACAAAATCTGTTTTCCCGAGAACAGACCGAGCAAAGAACAGATGCTACATTATGTAAAATAATCAATCTGGTTTCGCTTACTTGCTGAAATAAAGTCCAGTATAGATCTCTTTCTAAACATTAAAAAATCCTTTCGGTTGCATTTTACTTTGGAACAATTTCCTAAACCATGAGGTGATTTTTCCTCTTTACATTTAGGCAATTACTGACTTAGCAGCAACACTTTACAGTAGCAAGATCCTTCAGAGAGAAGCTTGTACGATGGTATTTTCTAACAAGGCATTAACATAAGGTTATGAATTTGGGGTGAATAGTAATCCAGATGTGTAAACAAAACAACAGCTGTAGGTCAGGCTGCTCAAAAGGAAAAGTAATTGATGATAAGAGAGAGAGTTAAAATCCTGAAGATTACTTTACCAACATATATACTTTTGTTTTCCAAATTAAAGTGTTTACATAAAACAGCTGGAAAGGATATGTAAAAGTTTTTCATGTGTATGGGGTGTAAGGCAAAGGAAGAGTCAATTAGCATGTCCATCTTACTCCAAATTGTGTTGTTACTTGGAAAAGATTAGTGTGTAGTTGTCCTGGAGGGAATTATATGTATTTAAACTAAAAGGTAATAGAACGTAGTGAAACTGTAATAGATTACACTGTAATTGAACTGGAGGACATCTGCATGTAGTTAATATAGATAAGATTGGGTTGTAATTAAGATGGAGGAGATTAGAATGTAGTTAAACTGTTGGGTATTAGAGTGTACTTTAAGTGGAAGAGACTAAAGCATAGTTAAACTGGAGGAGATTACTGTGTAATTAAATGGGAGTAGATTACTGTGTAATTGAACTGGAGGAGATTTAAGTATAATTAAATTGGAAAAGATTATTGTGTAGTTAAACTAGAGTAGATTGGAGTGTAGTTAAACTGGGTGAGATTAGAGTGTAGTTAAACTGGAGGAGATTAGAGTGTAGTTAAACTGGAGGAGATTAAAGTGTAGTTTAACTGGAGGAGATTAGAGTGTAGTTAAACTACATGAGATTAGAGTGTATTTAAACTGGAGGAGATTAAAGTGTATTTTAACTGGAGGAGATTAGAGTGTATTTAAACTGGAGGAGATTAAAGTGTATTTTAACTGGAGGAGATTAGAGTGTATTTAAACTGGAGGAGATTAAAGTGTATTTTAACTGGAGGAGATTAGAGTGTATTTAAACTGGA
>JBCNYH010000003.1:15034392-15046827 GCA_039654325.1 Tandanus tandanus
GATCTTATATATATATATATGATAAATATATACACACTCACTCGCTCACTTATTTGCAAAACCACTTACTCTTATTATGGTCATGGGAGGCTGGAGCTTGTGTGAGCCTACACTAGTTGAAGGCAGGGTTCACAGAACCATCCAGACCATCGCAGGGCAACACACACACAGCCATTCACACTCACATTCACACATACGGGCAATTTGGAACAGCCACTTAGTCCAATATGAAAGCAGTGTACACCCTGAACACCTTACCAGACCATTGCATGGCCGTCACCCACACACAACCACTGCGGACTGTGGGAGAAAACCAGAGCAACCAGAGGAAACCCATGCAAGCGCAGGGAGAACATGCAAACTCCACACAGAATGTCAGACTTGAATTCCCATAATCTACAGTCAGTCGCTGTCACTTGAAGTCCGTGTATAACCCAGACTCGCACTGTTTCTTCACCAAGGCACACTCCGACACTGTGCTTGTGACATTCTCTTCTTGTATTGCTGTCTTGTTTTGACCAAGGCTGCTTAACATTTGTCTGTGCCTTGGTTTATATTTGTTTATTGTTTATCATTTGTCTGCCTCTCATTCTCACTGTTTTATTATCTGTCTGAAACACATCCACCTGCAGGTTTATTATCTCTCTTCCTTTATGCCACTTGATAAGCTCAATATGCCCCATGATGCTTTTGAATTGTTATTAAAATTACTTTCTAGAGCGGCGGCACGGTGGCTCAGGGGTTAGCACGTCCGCCTCACAGCAAGAAGGCCTGGGTTCGGGGCGTTTCTGTGTGGAGTTTGCATGTTCTTCTCGTGCTTGCGTGGCTTTCCATTGTGTACTCCGGTTGCCTCCCACGGTCCAAAAACATGCACAGTAGGCTAATTGGCTGTTCCAAATCAACCCTAGGTGTGAATGTGAATGTTTGTGTAAGTGTTGGCCCTGTGATGGCCTGGCAAGCTGTCCAGGGTGTACCGCGCCCTTGCTCAGAGTCGGCTGAGATGGGCACCAGCCTCCCCGCGACCCTAATTAGGATTAAGTGGCTTAAAAAATGAATGAATGAATGAATAAACCTTCTAGAGCTGTCCAGGGTGTACCCCTCTGTCACCCAGAGTCGTCTGAGATGGGTGCCGGCCGATGCATTTCAGATATGTCCAAATATAACCAGAAGTTTGCTTCTATACAGTTTTTCATGGTAGATATTGCCTGAAAGCACATAAAGGCTTTCCAAGAAGTCCAGGTCTAGATCTCTACACACGGTAATGAGGTGAGAATATTGAGAATAAATCTCCTGAAATGGAATAAAGAAGCAATACTGAGAGGAACCAGGCTCAAGAAAGTAACCTCACCCCATCTGGGTCAGACAGTAATATGTTTTTGAAAGAAATATTGAAAATTTCCTTTAATACACTGAATACATGATCCAATTAATTCTGTTGCATTGTAAAAGCTGGCAAACATGTCCAGTCCGCAATTATAGCTGCCAGGCAATGACTCGTACACTAAAAAGCTTTGACTAGTTCCGAGTGGCACATGGCCTGTCCCATGGGCTCTTTCTACTGTTGGACTCTGTGAATGCACTAATAGACTGCCTCCATTGTACAGTGTGAGCCAGACTTAATCCGTCTAGGGGATAATGTGGCACACTCCACCTTCCCCTGCTCAACCAAAACAGCCTGCACTAGAAAAGCCTGCCAGCATATCTGATCTTTCTGATATCCCCCATGTGAGACCTCTGCTGGCCCTGGATTAATAATGAATAAAAATAAGAGGCAGGGTAGACGTATTGATTTTAATCTATTCAGGCCTCTCCGTCATGTCTCTCATTTATTTTCTAACTCTTTTCAAAGAGGTAGGGTTGGCGTGGAGTCAAAGCTGGGGTGGTGGGTTGATGAGAACAAACTGCAGTATTCCCCTCTGCACCTGCTGTGCCACTCTCACTCCATCCATCCCTATCTCTCTCTCTCTCTCTCTCTCTCTCTCTCTCTCCCCCACCTCAGGCCGCTACATCCCTTCTGTGTTCTCCATCTTTCTGAAGCTAACAGGACTGAAGCAACACCCACATAAGTATTTTGTTAAAAGCATCAACTTTACCAGCAATGGGTAAAAAGATAGAGATGACACATGATGTGATTTGACACTTCTAGTACACTAGGAGTCAATCTCAGCAGGAGAGCAAGAGAAGCATTAGACATAAACAGCTTATTATGAAACCTAAAGAGCTTAGAGAGCTCACTGATGTTGTTTGCAGTGAAAGCAAACTGCAGTTCGTATATTTTAGTAGAGAGGTATAATTATGCACAGTAGCCAGTGTGAAATATTGGATATTCACTATAGTTTGCAATCTGACACGGAGGAAATTCCCAAAACATGGATACTATATACACTTTCCCCTCACTCTTAATTTGGTTTAGAGAGCCTGCCAGATGCGTAAACGTAATTTTGTGATCAAGAACACTTGCAGGTTCGAAACATGGATTTTAAGCAAATTCTTCTGTAATAAATGTCAAACAAGGCCTAGATTTATTGAAGTATGGATTTTTTTTTACTGTATTACTCCTGCAAGGGAAATTTTTGGCTCTGTATTTAACCCATCCAAAGTGATGGATGTACACACACACACACACACACACACACACACACACACACACACACACACACACACACACACACAGATGTATACAGTGATCACACACACTTGGAGCAGTGTTCAGCCACACATTGCGGCGCCCGGAGAGCAGTTGGGGGTTAGGCACCTTACTCAAGGGCACTTCAGCCATAAAGGTAGAGGAAGGGAAGGTGCAGCTCACTACTATGCTCTCTTGCAAAATATCCACTGCTTGTCTGAAAGCTCTTGTTCTTCATGAGAGCAAAAACAAGCCGTAAGCCACCAAAGCGCTTAGGGACACGGGTGAAGATTGGTTGTTCAGAGGCGAGCAAGTAACAGCACCTGAAGTGAATTTTAAAACTGATGCCATTTTAAGATGCCACTTAATAAACGACTTATTAACCTCGTTTGCTCTGTCTGTACAGAGAAATTTCAGCCATTGGTCTTTTTGCCTTTCATCTGTATGCAGGTAAATAAAGTGTAGCTCTTGGCTACTAGGGAGGCTGAGATTGTTGGCATGGCTAAAGGAAGACTTGTACATGGGCCTGCATCCCTGAAAACCCTGAGCGGACGTTGGTTTTATGTGATTTTGTTTAATTATTTTATCCATCTTTTGAAATTTCACTAGTTTGACTTGGGCTGATCAAGCACAGACTCTAAATGACTGATTCCCAGATGACAAGTATGCAAACCCAGACCAGAGGTAAGCTAGTGACCTTTGGTGGCTTTGACCATAGTCAATGCACATTCGTGTCAATATATACATCTAGGGCAAGGGTCAGGTAAATGGTGCTACTGGGAGCTACTGGGTTGCTAGGATTTAAAGAACTGGTAATTAGTCCTCTAGGCATTGGAGGAAATTGTAGCTGTTCTGGAGGTTATCTGGAGGGACAGAATCAGAAAAATTCTTTAGCATGATTTTCCTTGTTGGCTAAATCTCTAACTTATACCGTTTCATATTGTGCAGTGAAGTAGAGTCAGCTAAATAAAAATAAATATTGATAAATACGTCCGAAGGGTGGCACAGTGGCGTAGTGGTTTGCACTTCCACCTCACGGCAACAAGGCCCTGGAGTTGAGCCCGGTGACTAGTAAGGGTGTTTCTGTGTGGAGTTTGCATGTTCCCCTAAGTGCTTGCGTGGGTAGCTCCTAGGTGTGAATGTGAGGATGAATTGTATGTCTGTGTTGCCCTGTGATAGTTCATCATCGTTCATTTTCTGAACCGCTTAATCCTAATTAGGGTCGCGGAGAGGCTGGCGCCCATCTCAGCCGACTCTGGGCGAAGACAGAATACACCCTGGACAGCTCGCCAGGCCAGCCCTGCGATAGTCTGGCGAGCTATTCTGAAGTCGACTGGGATGGTCTCCAGCCTACCCTTGACCCTAATCAAGAATAAAGTGGTTCAGAAAATGAAGTGTTGTTGTGCATATGGAAGTGAGGTTTAGAGTGTGTATAAATACATACATAAATTTTAATGTGTACCAATGAATGTTTCTTCACTGTTCTTGGCCCAGAGTGACAAATCTCACTTCACATACAAGACAAAATTAACCACCAGCCAAGAGGCAAAACATAAGAAAATTCCAAAAGAGAAAATGCCTCAAAGACCCCAAAATGGCGGCCCAAGCCTTCAATTTATGTTATAACCTTGACGGTCTAGGGTAAAAACATGACACCTAACATTAAACCCACTACACGCTAGTCAGCAAAGCTGTTCACCTTTTATTCCTCTCTGTTGAAGCCCTCCAAAAGATACTTAAAATTTTATGTGCATAATTAAATTAATTTCCCATGACACTGATCTTACAAAAAGCTTTGACTGATTATTGTTATGGCTGTTCTTAAATATGAATGCCTGTATTTGCAACACTACAGCAACAGCACACAGCAGTTAAGGTTCGCAGACTCAGACATATGTTTATGCTAATTCAAAAATCCAAAATAATGATATAAATGATGATGCCTTCTTAAGTTGGGTACATAAATGTTGTGTGCATTCCACTGAAAGGTCCTTTAATCGCTCTCTCTCTCTCTCTCTCTCTCTCTCTCTCTCTCTCTCTCTCTCTCTCTCACACACACACACACACACACACACACATTTATTTATTTATATAGTGAATAATGCTCTTGAAGCTACAATTAAACTATCTCCTTCAGTAACTTAAATAATTCTGTGTTTTTAACACTATCGTAGTTATAATTATTTTGATAATTAAAAATTGTATTGTGTTGCTTTTTGAGGACTTCCTGACTGAAATATTCATCACATCACCACACTCCACCCACCTTAAATAATGAAGAAAAGTAATTGACCTAAAATGAGTCAGATTCACTCAGGCTGTACATCAGAAGGATGTGTATTACTTGGGGACTCTGTGCTGTTTTCGTTTTGTTTTTCGGTAGGACTTTTTTATTATTATTTTTAAGTTTCCCCCTGATTAAAATAAAGCCTACTTTACTGTAGTTGACTAAAGGACTCAATAAATTACTGTTAAGTGAATTAATTAGTTAATGATCATATTACTTCTAATCTACTAAAATTATAACCTGTTTTAAATTTTGACATCTATTTCTTTTTTGCTTTAGCAGGGAGGACAAACTGTGCAACAGTTCAACAGACTCCATCAATCCTAGTCAATGAAAAAGAAAATATTACAATTAACTGTAGCCATGATGATAATAACTTAGACCGTATGTATTGGTACCAGCAAAACAGCCGTACAGTGATGGCGCTGATCGGATATACCAATACAGCTACGAGTGAACCAAAGTACGAAGATGGATTTAACGCTCGGTTCACACTGAGCAGACAGGGCACAATGAAAGGAACTCTGTCCATCTCTAATCTCAATCAGTTAGATTCTGCTGTTTATTACTGTGCAGCCAGTAGGCACAGTGCTGCACATGTACACAACAGCTTCACTAAAACATCACATGCATCAAAGGTTTGTTATCTGGAGGTTTTATAAGCACCTGTAACTTATGATTATTATTTTTATACAAAGGATGCTAATATGATGTAGACCACTGCAGAGCTACTTTTTATTCTCTAAATTGTCTAGGATTCATTACTTTACTTAAGTAGATCTTCTGGAAATTATTTATAACCTTTCACACTGACACTCACACCTTTTGTTGTGAGGCGAACATGCTAACCACTACACCACCGTACCACCTTAAAGTCTTTCTCAGTTGTACTGAAAGTAATGCATTTTGAAAAGAACACATTGTTCATGTTCACCTGCCCATCTCTAAGCATCAGTGGAGTCTGCAGACAATAGAGGGAGATGTTTCTCAGAGTATCAGGCTCTCTCTCTCTCTCTCTCTCTCTCTCTCTCTCTCTCTCTCTCTCTCTCCACATATAATTTCAACAGTGAACAAAGTTGTTTTTCATAAATACACTGTTCTGTCCTACCTTATGTGAATAGTTCACAATTTTACACAATTACAACTATTGTAAAACATTTACTTATTTAAAAAAAAAGGGGGGGGGGGGGGGAGTTAGCACACCCCTCCCACCTGTAAAAGTGTAAAGGAAATATAAATGCTCTACAATGAGTCAGATTTCCTCATGCTATACATCAGAACCATGTATGGTACTTCTGGACTCGTTGTATTCTTCGTTTTGTTTCTTGGTAGGACATTTTTTTAAGTATATAACCACAACCCCGAAGTAATTATTACAATTACAAAATTTGAATGAATTAATAAAGAAAAAAAAAATTATAACTCAATAAAATTGTATTGTATTTATTATTTTTAAATTTTGACAATGTTTATTTTTTTGCTTCAACAGGGAAGGCCAACTGTGCAACAGTTCAACAGACTCCTTCAATCCTAGTCAATGAAAAAGAAAACATTACAATTAACTGTAGCCATGATGATAATAACTTAGACCGTATGTATTGGTACCAGCAAAACAGCCGTACAGTGATGGCGCTGATCGGATATACCAATACAGCTACGAGTGAACCAAAGTACGAAGATGGATTTAACGCTCGGTTCACACTGAGCAGACAGGGCACAATGAAAGGAACTCTGTCCATCTCTAATCTCAATCAGTTAGATTCTGCTGTTTATTACTGTGCAGCCAGTAGGCACAGTGCTGCACATGTACACAACAGCTTCACTAAAACATCACATGCATCAAAGGTTTGTTATCTGGAGTGGTTTTTCTTTTACCATCCGGTGTTCAGTAAGTATACTTACTAATATACCTTAAAAACATCTCAAACTCCTTTTGAATCCTCAAAAGACCTTTCAGGGATTTCCTGGTTTATACGTAGAAGCTGATCACACCCCACCCCTCCCTCTGTAATGGTATAAGTCTTATTACAGTGCTGTGCTCACTTAAGCTGTATCTTATCAGAATGGCTGGTTCTTGTGAATTCTATATGTTCTTCATATTGATTGTCGGTAGGACATTTTACAAAGCTGACTTTTATTTTTGAACATTTGAATGGTTTTTTATTGAAGTTTAACAACTATTTTCTTTTTTTCAACAGGGAAGGCAAACTGTGCTAATATTCACCAGATCCCCTCACTGCTAGTCAATGGAAAAGAAGAAATAATTATCCAGTGCAGTCATGATGACACTAGCTTATATAATATGTTATGGTATCAGCAAAAAAGCATCAGTGTCATGAATCTAATCGGTTATATCTATGGGGAAAATGGGAAACCAGACTATGAGGATGGATTTAAAGATCGGTTCATACTGAGCAGAAAGAGCATGACTGAAGGAAGTCTGACCATTTCGGATCTAAAAGAGTCAGACTCTGCTGTTTATTACTGTGCAGCCAGTAAGCACAGTGTTGTACAATCACACAACAGCCTTGCTAAAACCTCAAACCCTTAATGTTCACTGAAGACAGTTTAAAGTTTAGATAAAGTTTAGATTTTTTTTTAAATCGTTTTGGTATTAATTTGTTTTGGGGTTTTTTTTAATAATCTGGTTTTAATGTCCTGAAAAAAATCATATGAGTCATATGAGAGGGACCTACTATAAATTATACTAAACATAATCTAATATCAGTACAATAATTGCACTATTTATGCATTATTTAGTATCATGTTGTTGAGTTGTATTTTTAAAACCCCTTTAAAAACCTCTTTTTTCTGATGAATCTGTATGGTACCACCTGGTGTTTCATGTTGAAACAATTAATTCATTCCAGTTCATTTAGTCAAATCTAATTCTTGGCAATTCTAGAGTTTTCTAAATACAGTTTTCTTGGTGAGATTTTACAGGGTGGGTCACTGTTTCTTTTCCTAATCCTCCTCATTTGCCTGGGCTTGGGACCTTCATGCACCAGTGCTGCTACACAGAATCATTGACAAGTATGGGCAATTTCCTATTAGCCTAATGCGTACATCTTTGGACTGTGGGAGGAAGCCTTATCACCCAGAGGAGACCAACACAATCATGAGGAGACCATACAAACTCCCCACAGAAATGTTCTTACCAACCACAGCTCTCGAACCCAGGGCCTTCTTCCGAATGGAAACAATACCAGCAAGCAATAATACAGCACTACAGTAGTTTAGCTTTGAAACTACAATAAACCTGTAAAAACTTTACAGTGTATCTGTCTACATTACATAACTAACTACTGTAGCATTCTACTGCTAGATGATAGGGCATTAGATTAAATAAATTCTAACCAGAAATAAATACAGAACAATTTTAATGAAAACTTACCAATGATGTTCACAGGGTTATCTGGTTAATATTATAACATTCATTTATTTATCCTTAGTAACTTCATGGTCAAATCATGGTGGTTTAAATTATTAACTGCCCAAATTCAAGTGCTCTAACATCCAAAAATCACCCTCAGATAATTGTCTCTACATCCAGTAATACACCCCACAGCTTATCGCCTCACCCATATCTGTTGCAAATAATTGGTACTACTCTACATGTTAAAACACACACAGAAGTGAGAATCCCCCACATCCCAAACCATCTCAGACGAAAACTCCCACATCCATCAGTTAAAAGTTTTGTTTAAAAGGAGTTTTTCTCATTCATATCCATCTGTAAGCAGCATGAAAGTGTTTTAGGTCGGTGGGTATTTTTCAGTATTCTTTCCTTGACACGGTTAGTGGATGAAGCTGTTAGTATAGTGATGCAGTGGTAGATTAGGTAAAGCTAATTAAGTTGTATCTTAGTATGTTTGTCTTGTTTGTTTCTATGTGATAGACATGGCTCCTAATTTATTGCTGTAAAGGTTCTAAAGCCTTTATCCAAGATACCCCCTGTCCTGCATCTTAGTGGTTTTTATTTATTTATTTATTTTTATTTTTATTTTCTTTTTATTTTCTTGTTTTTGTTATGTTTTTGCTTCTCAAAGCACCTATTTCATCATGATTTGAAGTTAATGTGCTAGGGCAGAGAAAACAGTAAACGGTGCGGAACAGGGGGTTGTACCATGGGTCCAAATCTAATTTACCATTAGCAGTGGATTTAATATATTTAGGCTAAATGAAGATTTGGGTCAACAGGGGGATTTCCTAATCAGAACAGTCTCTCTCTCTCTCTCTCTCTCTCTCTCTCTCTCTCTCTCTCTCTCTCTCTCTCTCTCTCTCTCTTGGACATCCTATAGTAATGTGGTGGAAGCTCAGTGTGGTGGAAGCTCATCACATCATCACATCCCACCCACTTCTAATATAGCAAATGAACTGTAAATATAAAAAATAAAAAGTCAGATTCACCCTGTCTGCACATCAGAAGGATGTATGATTCATGCGGACTCTGTGTTTTCTTCATTCTGTTTTTTGGTAGGTCATATCTTAATGGACATTTTGAAGAAGATTAAGAGGCTATTAAAGCTTACATAATAAATGCATTAATGATCCACTTACATTGACTTTAATATGCAAAATTATTTTATAACTATTTCTTTTTTCTTTAATAGGGAAAGTAAACTGTGTCACATTTCAACAGAGTTCATTCATCCTCGTCAATGAAACAGGGACCATAACAATCAGTTGTAGCCATGATGGCAGCAGCTTAGCTATAATGTTATGGTATCAGCAAAAAAGCATAACTGGCATGGGTCTGATCGGTTATACGTATGGGGAGACCGGGTACCCAAACTACGAGGATGAATTTAAAAATCGGTTCAAATTGAGCAGAAAGAGCATGACCGAAGGAAGTTTGTTCATCTCTAATCTCAGTCAGACAGATTCTGCTGTTTACTACTGCGCAGCCAAGGAGCACAGTGTCACACACCTACACAACAGCCTTACTAAAACATATATATATATATATATATATATATAATTGTTTTTTTTTTCAATATCAATTTTATATTTTAATAAAGCATCTGCTGCTCTTAACATCTATTTGCATTTGTTTTTATAGCTTTGTGTAATTGTACATATTGAAATGGTCCTATTTCTGTATTATACTCATGTCGAACATTTTTAATCTTTCACTGCATTATTCTGTTTTGCTGAAAGACAGATCTCTGCACATTTGGTACAAGCAGAAATAATCGGGTTCTTAAAGCCATGGATATTTTTTATATTTATGAAACAGATATGGAGCAGCAGACAACCACAAATGGGTTTTGTTTTGTTTTGTTTTATTATCAAAAACTTACTTAAACATATTTCTACTGCATTTTCTATTCAATGTAAATGCCCTAAAATTCATCCTGAGCATCTATACTTTTGCACAATTCATTATTTATAAATTCGGGGTGACACAGTGGTGTAATGGTTAGCACTTCCTCCTCACAGCAAGAAGGTCCCCGGTTCATGCCCCTTGCCTGGCGAGGGTGTTTCTGTGTGGAGCCTGTATGTTCTCCCCATGCTTGCCTGGGTTTCCTTCCGAAGTCCAAAGACACATTAGGCTAATTGGATATTTTGGATTGCCCCAGGTGTGAATGTGAGTGAGTGTGAATGGTTTTGTGTGCAATGGTCCTCCGACTCTCTGGCAAACTGTATTATGTACCCTACCTTCGCCCAGAGTCGGCTGGTATGGGCGCCCTGCAAACCTAATGAAAAATAAAACAGTTCAGAAATGAAATTATTTAAATTTCACTTGAACATACCATGAAAAAAAATTCGCATGAATCATAAAAAAATATGAGTGGGGCACTCATAGCATGAAAGTTACCTCCACCACACAGCATTGATAATGTAGCAAATATGCTTAACTTACAATATGTTTTATAGTATTATCCAGTTATACAAAAAACTTTCTCGTTTGAAGGATTTACAAAATGGTCTGAGTTTCACATTTCAGGGTCACTCAAGGTCAAAGGTAATTGCCTCTTTTAAAAGTCCATACATGGTTTTCAATCATTGTTCCATAGTAACAGCATGTCTATTTAAAGAAGGATTTAAAGAGTGGTTTAATCTGAGCAGACAAACTAGGACTAAAGGAAGTTTGACCATCTCTAATCTCCGTCAGTCGGACTCTGCTGTACATTACTGTGCAGCAAGTAAGCACAGTGCTGCACACTTACATTACAGCCTTATTAAAACATCACTCATATGCTCAGGATGCTTACTATCTGATGAAGTTTTAGATAAAAATAGCATCTAGTTTTATGTGCAGTATGTGGTGACTGAAGTCCACAATTATTTGAGTTTTCATACAAATAGAACCACTTTTGGTTTTAACAGTTTTTTAAATTTATTTAAAAAGCTGTGAAGATTTCTACCTCATAGCCAAAAGTATTTTAATACCTAGCCATCACACCCATATGTGGTGGTACATTCCTACACGATGGTAAAAATTATTGATGGATGGATAGATTACATTTAAAATCACTCTGATAACAGCACAGTAAAAAATATGGGGAGGAAATGCTACATATCAGAAAGATCAATTTTTCTAATATTTTTTAGGCGAAAGCATAAATGACCGCCATGATGTCAAGCAACTTTAGCTATCATTATGTCATTACACATGTCAAATTTACCAAAAAAAAAAAAAAAACACTCTTAATAAAAACCCACAAAGTCTTCACTTAATTTAACATCACTACAAGCAAGAATTATTTATACTAGTTATGAACATTTATTCATTCATCTAATCATTCTTATGGCAAACCGCTAAATCCTACTAGCGTTGTGGAAGGGCTGGACTCAGCTGACTCTGGGCGAAGGCGGGGTACACCCTAAACAGCTTGCCAGACAATCATAGGGCCAACACAGACAACCATTCATACTCACACCTAGGGGTAACTTGGACCAGACAATAGCTTAATGTTCATGTCTCTGGATTGTGGGAGGAAATACTGAGTACCCGGAAGGTACCCATATAAGCACAGGAAGAACGCACAGAAACACCCTTGCCGAGCCCAAGAGTCAAACCCAGGGCCGTCTTGCTGTGTGGCAGACATACTAACCACTTCACCACCGTGCCGCCCTACTTATGAACACATCTGGCAAAAGTCCAGCATTACATTTACGGCATTTGGCAGACGCTCTTATCCAGAGCGACTTAGATTTATCATTTTTATACAACTGAGCAATCAAGGGTTAAGCGCCTTGCTCAAGGGCCCAACAGTGGGAGCTTGATGGTACTTGAACCCTCGGCTTTTGGATCAGTAAGCCAGAGCCTTAATCACTGAGCCACCACTGCCCTAGCATATTGCAAAAGCTTTTCCCTGTAACAAAGGATTCCATTTAGACACACAACAAAGTAAAGATTCAATAAATATGCAAATCTAAAATATAATTGCTCAAATGTATCATTAATAAGAAAGTCATAAATATTTAATTGATTTTAGTGGCCCCCAGTGCAGCTAACTGGGTTATCAAATGCCGGCCATGTCTCTCACTGTCTATGGTGAGAGGCATGTAAAAG
>JBCNYH010000003.1:15046927-15062669 GCA_039654325.1 Tandanus tandanus
TCTCTCTCTCTCTCTCTCTCTCTCTCTCTCTCTCTCTCTCTCTCTCTCTCACACACACACACACACACACACACGCATTTAAGTAAAATTATAAAAATTCAATACATGATACATTATTTTTGCTATTATGCAACAAAATATTAGATTATATCAGTATATTTGTCCAATTTTAACAAGCAGTGTTGAAAGGCTGTAATCAATAGAATCACTGATGCCATTAATCAGCACATCTGCCACCACGGTAGCATATGGAGAGAAACGCATTAGCGAGCGACTGCTTGGTGCTCAAATCCATAACAAACGGCAGGAGTGGGGAGAGGAAAAGGTGTCCACAAAATGTGAGCCAAAAACATTTGTGGTGTTAAAAATTTCTTTGACGTTGCCATGCTGGAAATGTAAACCAACACACTAGCAAAAAATCCTGGAAGCAAATTCAGCTCATAGGTTCCTTAACAAGAAGCTACTACTTTGCAACTATATAATTTTTAGATTTTTGTGTAAATCTATATTGTACATTCAGCTGCATATAAACAATGTAACCCATTTTAATCATTAACATTAATTTATAACTTTTTGGCAAATAGAAACAAAGGAATTAAAAAGAATTATACAAATATTGTCAAATTTTGATCTTTTTTTGTTTATATGTCGTTCTGAAACTAACATATTTTCCTGAATTGTTCCTAGTCTAGATTCTTCAACAACTTGTGGGGCACGATAGGCTCACCATCGGATTGGCTCACCATTGACTCATTTTACTAGGTGCTCAGCTTCATAAGCTTCAAAATAAACTTTTATTTCGTCTCTATCTGATGCAGATAGATTATTCTATATTATATATATATATATAATATTATCAAATGTTTATTTGGAAATTTGGAACTGTATATTGTCCTTTGGTTTAACTATGATTATCGTTACACAGAGATTTGAAGGTCGGTGGCTAAATTAACACTGACTAATACCAACGCACTGATTGTTAAAAGCCAGGTGTTATATACTGATTTAATTTAACATGTAATAAATTAATTACAGAAAATAACATGTAATAAATTAATTACATTTGACAATATTAACTGTTTATTTATTTATTTATTTATTTTCTCTCAAAAATTAGATGCATCAAAGTATGTTATAGGCAGAAAACCTCAATCTGTTCTTTCATTTTTACCCCTTTTGGTGTTTTGGCCAATTTGCCAGAAAATCACTTGCAGTGACATCTGATGGATTTTCTCACACTCCTACACTTACATCATTGCCAAGACCAAATCTTCATAAGCCTGGTCCAGCAGTACACCTGACCTGCACAGTCAGTTTTCTTCTTATTCCTTATAATATATCATGCTAGTTATTAAATAGGTAATCTGCCGGATTTGGAATCAGATGTATAACAACAGAACAATAAAAGAAAACGCTGTCCATGAGCCTAGTGTTGAGTCACACTATTCGAAAAATCATTCAGAAAAACAAAACTCTGCAAATAATAACCAGCCCAGTCCAAACTTTCCATTCTACAAAAAAGGTGGACATTCTGAGACCAGATACGATGAATTACACCAAGTCATATGCTGCACTGCAAAGCTCTAAACTCTTGTTAATATGACTCATGGATCACTTTCAGTAACTGCTTTATCCTGGGAAGACTGGGAATGAAATACACACTAGATGAGACACCGGTCCATCGCAGAGCACTTTGTGCACTCACACACTTCACACACTCATTCACACCTAGGGGCAATTTAGAGTTGCTAGTCTAGTGGAAACCCATCAGGACATAGGAAGAAAATGAAGAACCTGTGCTCAGATTTAAACCTTGGCTGCTGGAGGAGCAAGTGCGAACAAATCCAGTTAAAAAAAAAAATTCCAGTTAATTGGGGTTGTCACTATTTTGTTCAGGTATGCTGCTGTTTATCCCTCTTACTTTCTTATGTAACATTCCTAAGTGGCAGATTTTACCTTAAAAGTACTTTGAATGTAGTATAAAATAAAAATCTACCTTCTGACATTTGCTTCTTGCCTAGATCCAAACTTATCAAATCTGCCATTCACTCACTCACCGAACCGTTTAATCCTACTAGGATCGCAGGGAGGCCCTTGCCCATCTCAGCCGAAACTGGTCAAAAGGAGGGGTTCACGCTCAACAGCTCTCCAGACCATCGCAGGGCAACACACACACAACCATTCACACTCACACCTAGGGTCAATTTGGAACAGAACATAAAATTAGCCTAATGTGCCTGGCTTTGAACTCTGGAAGGAAAATGGAGTGGCCGGAAAAAAAAAACATGCAAGCATATAGAGGACATGAAAACTCCACACAGAAATGCCCGAACCCAGGGCCTTCTCGCTGTGAAGAGGACATGTTAACCACTATGCTCCCGTGCCACCCTTTAAAGCTACCAGTGCAAGTTTCATCATTAATCTCATTTTCAGTGACATTACCATAATGATTATAATGATTTCAATGTCCTCCTAAACCCAAAACACTGTTGCTTCTCCATGTCATAGTAAATAATCTTTTTGATCAAGTCAGCTGTTAGCTCAATAGGCCATGTTGGGCTTGGGCTCATAATCATCATCATCATCATCATGTCTTAGAGAGGAAAGTTTGCAAGTGTGGGATGATACCAATGGGTGAGATAATGTGATCTCCAGCTCGGCTGGCTGAGCAGTGTGCTATGTGGAGATTAGGGTAGAATGTAGCCCAGGGCTGAGGAACACCATGTGGGACTGAGAGTATTGCAGCTGTCTAGACACTGCAACACTTGTAATCCTTAACTCCATCTGTGAGATGGCAGAACTCGACGGAGAAGGCCAACTGAACGGCAGATTGGAAAGCTGAAATGCTTGCGGTGGTCGCTCCATTTTTTTTACCACTATTTAAGGTTTTATAGAGATCACAATTAGTCTGATATTATTGTCCTGTTAAGCTAAAATACACCGCGCAAGTTGTGTATACATTATAATTTGAAATAAAGAAAAATAAACTTTACTGTATGCATACACTTTTCTGCTTTCTTTTAACTTTTGGGTAGGAAGTAAAAAACAACTGTAAAAAGATACTGAACTTCTTTCTCATAAAACTTGAAATAGACTTAAATAATGAATTATGGCTTCTGTTCCCAAAGCTTTGAATATATACATGGATAGATGAGTAGATGCAAATTGGTGAAGAACAACAACATTAATTACTGGTTTGGCATTCATTCATTTTCTATGCCACTTAATCCTAATTAGGGTCGCTGGAAGGCTTGCGCCCATCTCAGCAAAGGCGGGGTACACCCTGAATCAGATCATTGCAGGGCCAACACACATACAACCATTCACACTCACACTCAAACCTAGGGACAATTTGGAACAGTCAATTTGCCGTACCCGGAGGAAACCCATGCAAGCATGGGGAGAACATGCAAACTCCACACAGAAACGCCTGAGCCCGGGAATTGATCCCAGGCCTTCTGTATCATGATTTTTAATGACATCAGTGTACTGCAATATGAGATATTTATATTTTATGAATGCCTACTGTATTTACAGTACCAGTCAACAATCAAACTTTTGACTGGTACTTAATGAATGTATTATTGGTAGATGGACTAATAATAGATTGATACAGTAAATAAATGGATATATAAATAGATGAATGGGAGATGGATTGATAATACGTAGCTGGATAAAAGAATGGATGGACAGACAGAAAAATGGATGGATGGATGGACAAACAGATAGATTTATAGATGGTAGACAGATGAATCAGGAATAGATGGAGAAATTAACAGATTGTGGATGGTTGGTTGGTTGGATGGAATAATGGATATATTGATGGAAGGGTGGATGAGCAGATGGTTGGTTGGATGGATGGATGGATAGATAGATTGATGAATGGGTGGATGTATGGGTGGTTGGTTGGTTGGATAAATGGATGGATAGAGATAGTGATGGATGGGTGGATATACGGATGGTTGGTTGGATGGATGGATGAATGAATGGATAGAAAAATAGATTGATGGACGGGCGGATGGATGGATGGATGGTTTGTTGGTTGCATGGATGGATAGATGAATGGATGGAAAGATAGATTGATGGATGGGTGGTCATATGGATGGCTGGATGGATGGATGGATGGGTGGATGTACTGATGGTTGGTTGTATGGATGGATGGATATATTGATGGATGGATGGATGGATGGATGTTTGGATGGATGGATGGATAGATAAACTAATGAATGGGTGGATGTATTGATGGTTGGTTGGATGGATGGATGGATGGATGGATGGATGGATAGATTAATGGATAGGTAGATGCACGGATGTTTGGATGGATGGATGGAAATATAGATAGACTGATGGATGGGTGGATGTACTTATGATTGGTTGGATGGATGGATGAATGGATAGATTGATGGACGGGTGGATGTACGGATGTTTGGATGGATAGATAGACTGATGGATGGGTGGATGTACTGATGATTGGTTGGATGGATGGATGGATGGATGGATGGATGGATGGATGGATGGATAGATTGATGGATGGTGGATGTACGGACGTTTGGATGAATGGATGGATGGATAGATAGACTAATGGATGGGTGGATGTACTGATGGTTGGCTGGATGGATGAATGGAAGGATAGATAGATTGATGGAAGGGTGGATGTATGGATGGATGGATGGGTGGCCCGTCTACTGTTATCCATGTCTCTTCTCACCTTAGAGATAATAATGATGTGTTTTATTTTACCCATAAGAGTATTAAAATGTGAAAATGTTAGTGTTGTTCCAGAAGAGGGGGCGAATGATGGGATAAGTTAATGTGCAATGTGTCCTTGTTTTTCTCATCACCAGCCACAGCAGAGCATCCATGTTTATAAGCATGTTTACTGGCTGGTTACCAAGATGATAAAGGAAAAGAAGATCGCAAAAAGAACTCTGCTTCAGGCAGTATATGGCAAATAACTGACGAGAAGCGCAGAAGAGTGAATGTTAAAGGAAAAAAGTGGATGTGAAGTGAAGTTAAACAAAAACAGACAAACAAATAAATAAGAAACTATGGAATCTCAATGGGTAAAAACTAAGTGAAGCAGATCTGCAACATCGTGAGGTTACTTACAGCACCAGACAAGTAAAATGTCTGTGGTAGCGAGTAACCAAATCTCATGGCATTTTCCAAACCTCTTTATCATTTTTAGGGTCGCACGGAGGCTGGAGCCCATCACAGCCAACTCTGGGTGAAGGCAGGGTACACCCTGAACAGCTCATCTGACCATCACAATGGCAATCGAGAATGTGCATGTCTTTGAACTATGGGAGGAAATCGGGGTACTCAGACAAACCAACACAAGCACAAGGATAACATGCAACGTCCACACAAAAACGTCACAAGGAATGGGGCTTGAACCCAGGACCATCTTGATGTGAGGGGAACATGCTAACCACTATGCAACCCTTAGACCGAAGACATTGTTTGAATTGAACAACACACATAATTAATTAAATATTCCGATTTTACAAGGCAGCTGGTTGAAACTATGTTGCATGTGCAGTGGAATTCCATAGGACACGAAACTATGAACTTCAATGTAGCCTCAGAATTCATAGACTACACTGTCAGTGTTGGCTTTCTAACATCTGGAGGTTTTCCAGTGGTTTCCATATTTAATTAAAGCTGCCATTGGATGGAAAACTGTATTTACCTTGATAAAGTTAAAAAAAATAGTGTTCAGTACCGAAATACCTTGAATCCACACCATTGCCTACCTAGCCAGTAGCTTCATCCAAAATTTCCTTTGGGATCAATAAAGAATCTATGTATCATGGACCTGCGCTGCTAAAACTTTAATAGTTCTGAAGAAAGAAACAACAACAAACTCACCGGGGGAATGAACAGCCAACCTGGTCAAAGTCACATACCTTGTATTTAGACGTCAAGGAACAACTTAATACATCAAATAAATGCATTCTATAGCACCTATATATATAAAAAAAACTGGGTTTAGGCCATGGCAATTCAGGCTTAAATCCAAATACAGATATAGATACAGATAGGAGTCATTGAAGCACTAAACAGATGTGGATAGTGGCATTGTATTACAGCCCGTCCCTAAATTGAATGGTACCATGAGTGCCATGTTGTCATGGTTCCGCCATGTTCAAATACACAATCCATTTCTGCGACTTTTCAGCCTGACAACATACTACAAACCCAGTTTCGGTTCCCCAGCGTTCCCAGTACTGTCACTTGTTCCCAATTACCTCTCTATATAAACAAACCACTCTTCCATTGTATCTTGTCGAAGTCTCTCATCTAGTGTAAAGTACTGCTAGTGACATTATTGAGCACTTTGTTTGTGTACACACTGTTTGGGTATTGACTGTATCTGTTTTGTTTCTTCAGTTCAGCCTAACCAAATTAAATCTGTCTGTCTATCGAATTCTGGTCTTTTAGTTTCATCTGCTTTATTTAATAAACCCTTCACTTTCATTCAAACCTTGTCCATGCCTAACACACCACAGTATAATACTCTATTCAGTATTGTATTGCAGCCGCAGCCTAATGGTTAGAGAAGTGGCTTAGAGGCTGAAAGGTCGCAGGTTCGATTCCCAAAACCAGCAGGAAAAATGTGTGATAGTGGGGAAGTGAGTTGCACTTTCCCTTCCTACACCTTCATGGCTGAAGTGCACTTGAGCAAGGCACTAAACCCCCAACTGCTCTCCGGGCAACCCAATGTGTGTGGCAGCCCACTGCTTCAAGTGTGCATGTGCTCACTGTTTACATGTGTGTTTGTGATCATTTTGGATGGGTTAAATGCAGATTCCTTTGCGGGATTAATACAGTATATCAAAAAAAAATAAAAAATCTAAATATTCAACATGATACATAAACAAGCCCAATCACAGTAATACTCCAGAAAGCAATTCCAAAAGTTGGCTGAAAGCATTGTATATTTAACAAAAGCAATTTCATTACTCAGGGATACATTCCAGATTTGGGTAAGCAAAACCACAGAGCTGATTAACTGGCGTGAACGTAGAGTTGAAAGGTGACTTTCTGGCCCATGCATGCATAAGTGTGTGTGTGTGAATGTGTGTTTGCTGGAGTGTGTGATGCTGTTCATCAATATGAGTTAATAAGGAAAGAGGTCGAATACGGAAAGATGGGCTCCTGCTCTCAGGGGGTCTGTGGGCAGCATTATTGTCGCGGTAATTGTAACTCATCGAGTGTGATTGAGTGCCGGCTTTAGGTGCATCTCCAGGCGAAAGAGACGAGACTATGGTGAGAGCGAAGGGACAACGTGGGAGACAGGAAATGAGCAAGAATCAAGGTGGAATAAAAGGGATATATGAAGAGAAAGAGAAAATGAGGAGAGGGACGAAGGGGTGGAAAGTGGAGATGACCAATGCAGCCCTGTCAGCTCCCAAGGCAATAAACAGCCCTTTAAAGAGACAGGTACACAGTTTCAGCTTGGCCAATTAAAGAAGACGAGCACAACATTTCTACCTGAGTTCTTTATAAGCACGACTACAGACCCCCAGAGGACATTTAAAGGCACAAGTGTGAGTATTTACTGCACGAAGATGAAGCCACAGCATCCCTGTCTTTTGGCAAGATCTAAAAAAGGAACACTCTTGACATTTCAACCATTTCCGTGATGTTTTAACTGCCAGTAGATGAGTTCCTAGAACTGCAGAGAAAGGCATTTTCTTCTGAAATGTAAAGACCTTCCATAATGCTGACTTCTGAGACTTAAAGTGAATAGCAGTGTCATACAGTTTAATTCACGGATCTTAACTATCACTCCAAGTGAAAGAATTCAGGAAAATGTTATGACATTGCTAAAACCTTCAAAGAACGATGCTAAACAGTAAGCCTCCTAAGAACATTATAATTTACACATAAATTGCTCCTTTAATAGCTTAATTTGCATAGTCTTTGGGTAGAAAACCTAAGCCCTATTGGTGGCAAACATGTCACTGGGAGCACTTTCTGAAGTGTACATTTCCATAAGGTTTTAAAGAAGAACCCAATTAGCTTCGGTGTTGTCTCTCCTGCTAGTAACCTTTAAAACATCAACCCTATGGCCTTGGAGGACAGAAAAATTCCATAACAAGTGTATATGTAAGGGTGTGTGTGTGTGTGTGTGTGTGTGTGTGTGTGTGTGTGTAAGGTCTGGCATCTTCTGAAATATCTTCCCCTGGGCCATTGGGGAAAAAGTGACTGCCATTAGCTGAGCCAAGTACAGGCTTCTTCCTCAATTCTTAAAGGCACCGTACCCCTGTTTTAAGCAGTGTTTCTGAGTTGATTGTACAATATAGGTTTCGTCAGAATAATAACCATCCAGCCATCTATCCATCCATTATCTATACCATTTATCCGTCAGGGTCATGGGGGAAGCTAGAACCAATCCCAGCTGACTTTGTGAAAGAGGGGTATACACTTTGTTGCCAGTCTATTGTAGGACTAACACAGAAACAACCATTCACATTCGCATTTACACCCATGACCATTTAGAGTAGCCAGCTGACCTGATGTACATGTGTTTGGACTGTGGGAGAAAACTGGAGTACCCAGAGGAAACCCACAGAACAGATTGGGAATTTTCTGGGAGAAGATGAGCCACTGGAAGATAAGCACTAACAGGAAATATCCAGGACATTTCATGGATGTTCCACAGCATTAAAGTAATTTTAAATTGATTACAGGTTCAAAATGCCATTAAAAAATAACTAATTAAGGAATGAATAAATAAATGAACAAATAATAAATCTGATAATAATAATAAAAATAATATAATAAATTGAAAGAATAATAATGAAAAATACTTTGTGACATCATTAATTCATTCATTTTCTAAGCCGCTTAATCGTAATTAGGGTCGCAGGGAGGCTGGCGCCCATCTCAGCTGACTCCGGGCGAAGGCAGGGTACAGCCTGAACAGCTCACCAGGTCATTGCAGGGCCAACACACACATAACCATTCACACTCACAACCACACCTAGCGGCAATTTGGAACCGCCAACTAGCCTACTGTACATGTTTTTGGACTGTGGGAGGAAACCGGAAGAAAACCACGCAAACTCCATAAAGAAATGCCCCGAGACTGGGAATCGAACCCAGGACCTTCTTACGGTGAGGCAGACGTGCTAACTTCTGCGCCACCGTGCTACCCTGCTTTGTGACATTTTTTATTTCATTTTTTTTGGTATAATCTTTATTAAACCAGGATAAATCCCATTGAGATTAAAAATCTCTTGTTTAAGTTAGTCATGGTCAAGACGGCCAGCAGTTAATAATAATATTACAATACTGTGGCAGTATACAACTTGAGACATGTCGAAGACCCATCCACCGTACAAGCCATGGATGTAAAAACAAATATGTTAAGCACTGGCACACCATCAATTTTGTCTTCAGGTCTTTCGAAATGGATTTACATTTGGATGTACCTTTACTGGAAAATAATTAAGTTTGAGGTGGTATCACAGCACATTATTTTCCTATAGCAACAGGATCTGTCTTACTATATTCCTTATATAACATACTGGTTTTTTTTACCTAATGAAAACACACACACACACACACACACACACACACACACACACACACACACACACACACACACACACAGACGCCCCACTGCTGAAGCACTGAATTTAACCTGAGTGTCAAATTAAGTTTGAATATTACCTCTGATAACAATACATATGAGATTAGATTTTCATTTTCGAAACCACGCTGCGTAATTGGAGGAGAGAAAGCAATGGGCAGCAAGTATATAGTTCTTTTTCAGTCTTTCACTTGCTCTCTATCTCACATTATCCTCAACTCATCTCTCTCTCTCTCTCTTTCTCCCTCTCTCTCAGGCTAGAGATAGTTCTCACCATTTCTTAATAAGAGCTCATTGTGCACTATGCACCTCTGTTTCCTCCAGCTGCTCGATTGAAATCTCCAAATTTAATATGGCATCAATTTTTAATTAAAGTCCCCAGCTCTCACTCATAAACCGAAGAGTTGGCCAATGTTTTTACTCTGTTTCTCTCTCTCTCTCTCTCTCTCTCTCTCTCTCTCTCTCTCACACTCTTTCTCTGTCTCTCATCACATTGACTCCTTTAATATCCATTCAATTATACACACATTTTTTTAACCCCAAAAAAAATTGATGCATTAGCGCAATGATAATAAAATATCAAGGTTTTTTCTTTACGCTATCTTTTAAAAGTTGTGGTTATATACAAAATGGCAAAACAGAAAAGGACAAATATTTAAAGTGTCTTCATGAAATAATCATTTCATTGAAATATTCTTCCCTGTTAGCATGGTTCATATGGGCAAGTCTGAACACCGCAGTCGTAATTTTAATACGACTTGCACCAAAACTTCAGGGCTTTAGAGAGCCAGTATATGCTGATGGTTGAAAATTTTTACGTGGTGAAAGGTTAGGCTTATAACTGAGCTGGGGTTTGGTCACTGGGGGTGTTCACCAGCCACTTCCTATCAAATCCTGCCTCTGTTTAATAGCAGTGGGAACATTACTCAACGTGATATTATGATATGGTTCGATTTCATTCAATCGTATACAAATCAGGATAGAAAAAAGTGATGCGCACGAAGCCTCATACTGATTTTGGTTTGTAATTTTAAGCGTGCTTGAAGGACCAAACAATTAAACAAACTACAAGCAAAATACTTTATAGGACATGCTTAGACAATGATAGACGTCTCTTGGACATTTAGCCAGTCTTTGTTTATTGCATACTTGCTGTGCTATATCATGCTATGAGGATATAAATGTACCTTCATATACATTTATTTACCTTTATATCAATTTTATTCATAATATAATTTATTTATTAATCACTCTAAACAATGATGATGCCTGACGTGATGCCATGAAGACGCTCTCTCTCTCTCTCTCTCTCTCTCTCTCTCTCTCTCTCTCTCTCTCTCTCAGGGATAAGGCTAGAACATATGACATGGAGGGTCATTCGAGTTAGGCATGTGCTTACATCATCAGTGCATGGAAAGAGGTTCAGAGTGACCCTCAGGCCTCAGCTGAACTTTTACGCGACAAGAGTCGAGTGATTACTAATCAGAGCTTAAAGATACTGTTGATTGACAGACGCTTCCAAATACTGGGTCTCACATAAAGTTTACGGATAGAAACCATAAACACGGGTTTAAATGTCCTGCTCATGTCAACATGGAGGCAGCTTATTATAGCAGTGTGTAAATATCCTGTGCTTTATGACTGCACACAGAAATTTTATAAAGATAATAACCTGATACGTGATGCCTGGGTCCACGTTTCTGAAATGGTCAGCATTTCCTGTGAGTTTATATTTTTATATAAGTTTATTTAGAGCATCATGAAATGTACATTATGAGGGTTGTGTAGTAACGCAGGCACATGGTTTTGTTGATGTCTTTTCCTACTGAATCGTGCAAACAGCTAAATTTTAAGAAAAATAAATATATCAGTCTGTGTGCAGTTCAGAATAAAGTACTGCTGAAAGTGTACTCTGTCCATACGGAGCTCCTGTCCAAGCCTATGATTCTCACCGTGATGAGCCCATGATCCCCCGGGCTTGTATCATTGGACCCAGCAGGAGAGGTGATGTCGTGGTGCTCTTGCTCATATAGAGAGCGGAGATGGCGAGGAGAGATAACTGTTCCCGGTTCATTATGCACAAGAGTCCCTGTTCTATACTCGCTGTGTTATAATAATAATAATAATAATAATAATAATAATAAAAGTTCACACGGACCTGTTGTAGGGAAACGCGGTGCTGCTCACTGGTTCACTTGGAAAGATTTTGAAGTGAGAAACACGTGAGGTGTTACCTAGGCAACGAGAGCTGAGAGGTGCAGCGATTTGCCTCTCTCGCCAGGCGATTTGCCTCTCTGAGATTGTGGGATGACTTGCCCCTTTATGTGAGACAGGCCACCTCGTTATCCATTTTTAAATCTTCTCTTAAAACGCATTTCTTCTCCCTGGCCTTTGGGAACTCCTCAGGGTTTTATTTGTTGTGGTTTTTGTTTAGTTTTTTTGGTTTGGTTTTATGGTTTCTTATTTCTGTATTTATTTATTAATTTATCTATTGTTTTATATGTATTTCCATTTTATGATCCCCGTAGTACCCTCACCGTACTAAGACCCCTGGGCAAGGTCGTAACCTCACACTTGTGCCTCTGTCCACCCAGCAGTATAAATGGGTACCAGATGGTCTGGCAAGCCCAGTGTCGGCTGAGATAGGCTCCAGCCTCCCTGCGACCCTGATAAGATTTAGCGGTTCAGCAAATGAATGAGAGTGAGTAAGAGTTTTCTGAACACATTGGGAGGAAACGGTACACTTGCTAACCTGACCCCCAACACATCATCTGCTATGCTGTCTTCTGTTTACTAAATAGGTTACACCTCCATAATGTGCAGAGCATCCACTAAGCATCGGCGTAATTGTGTCACCACCAGTCAGGCTTTTGTTCATTAAATGCAGTAAGAATGTTCGGACAGAAAAGGCAGATCATATGCCCAATTAAGATTGCCCGTGACATAAGATCGGTAGATCACCCACCCTAATGACAAGTAAGCGCCAGACTGAATTTGCTAATTATTTCATTTACTTCACAGTCATTGTACTAAAGAAATCGATCGCTCATATGCCTCCTTCACATCCCCAGCCTACACACACACACACACACACACACACACACACACACACACACACACACACACCTCTCATTCAAGACTGCTAACCTCATGAATTTTATACACCCTCTGAGTTCTCCTCTACCCAGTCCTACTTGTGCTTGTGAAAATTTTTCATAGAACACACTGTATAAGAGCAAGAAAGAGAAAGAATGACTGACAGAAAGCCATGGAACAGCACGGTTTCAGAGATTCATTGAGAGAAGGAGAGCAGTATGTGTTCATTCACTACCACTATTCAGAAAAGGGAAATAATACGTGAAAGTAAATCCGGGAAAAAAAGGGAAGGACTGAGGTTTGAAAAACAGAATCTCCATTAAGTCCTTAGACAACAGCGCTAATAATAGACAAAATTACTCATTAGCCATCAAGCCCCCAACGATTGTCCACTATTTCTGACCCAAAGCTGGCTGTGTCGAAGCCCGAGAGTAGAGGTTTATCTCCCTATACAAAATTTACTCTATTTGCTCTTACATTGAAAACTGGCTACCATGGTTAGGAAGACAACACTGAAGAAAACACTTCACAGATGGTAAATTTGGCGGTTCAGGCTACAACAGTGGAGCCCTTGAGGAACGACTTCAACCCTATATACTCAAGTGGTGTTGGATCATGGCCGACCTTGTGGTCAGAACCCAAGTTCTTAACCAGCTGGGACATGTGAACGAAGAAAAGGTTTGCACTGTATTGTAATGTGTACTGTATGTGACAAAAATCCATCCATCTATCCATCTTCTTCCACAAAGGCAACAGGTCTAGGAGGAAAAACCAGGCATCTTTTGATTTTGCTATACTGTATTAATCCCACATGGTAATTTATTGCCTCGGCATTTAACCCATCTAAAGTGAACACACGCACACACATAAACAGTGAGCACACACACACTCGGAGAAGTGTGCTGCCACACACATTGGGGGCGCCCGGAGAACAGTTGGGGGTTAGGTGCCTTGCTCAAGTGCACGTCAGCCATGAAGGTGGAGGAAGGGAAGGTGCAGCTCACTCCCCCACCACCATACATTTTTCCTGCTGGTTTTGGGAATCGAACCAGCGACCTTTTGGTCCCAAAGCCATTTCCCTAACCACTCTCCAGTGACTCCTGGGGCATTCCCTTTCCAGGCAGGATATATAATCCCTCAACCGAATTCTGGGTCTGCCCTGGGGCCTTCTCCCAGTTGGAAAACCTTTAAAGTGAAGCAACCAGGAGGCATCCTAATCAGACGTCTGAACCATTTCATTTCACTCCTTTTGAGGACACACTCCAAAGAAAACTCATTTCAACTGCTTCTGTTTGCAATCTAATTCTTTTGATCACCACCCAAATCTCATGACCATAGGGGAGGAAAACCGGTAAATGAAAAAACAATCTTTTTCTCCCATTTGATCTGAAAATTGGATGTTGTCTGGATGATATCAGCTCATGTTTTTGTTGCACCTGAATGATGTCAGCATAATAAGTAAAGAGATGTAGATTAAAAAAAAAAGATGGTGACAGATGTCTGTTTTTTTAAATGGCCTGAGTGACACGCTCGACATGTATTTCATATTTAAAAGCCCCCAGATGCAAACAAATCTGTCACGCTTATCTATCCGGCATCAATCCAACATTTTAAAAGTGATTTTCTCTGATTATTTATTAAAACCTGCCCTAGAGTGCTATTAGTGCATTTTCCAGGTCTCTATGTAAGGACATCAGTGAAGTCTAAAGCTATACTCCAAATAGTGAATGGTATTTAAGGTTGATTTAATTGACAGCATTGGTTTCTGCAGAAAATCTAGATGCCCAGTAGGTGTTTAATCTCTCTCTCTCTCTCTCTCTCTCAATCTCTCTCTCTCTCTTTCTCATTGTTTGTGGATTAAAACACATCTGCTGTCTGTATGCTTTATTTCAGCAGAGAAAATGTTATCAAATGTTTTGCTCTTTCTGCAGGCTCGTTTGTGATAAATTGGGTATGCGTGTCCCAGTGTACACTCTGAAGGGAAATCCTGCTTTTGAGCTCTTTGCCTCTGGGATGAAGAGTAAGCAGGTCCAGCACAAGGAGCCCCGGGGTCAGCTGGATAGTGCCTGTGCCAGGGTTGTAAAAAATTCTGAATTGAATTGAGAATGACCCCTATATTCCAATTAAATTCTTGAATTTGAATTTGAATTTGAATTGAGACTGCAAACAGAAAACGGAATTGCAATTCAAATTCGAATTGCAGGAAGTAGAATTGGAATTCTATGACATTCAAAGAAATTCATGATACATAATTAAGGTGTATTTAACAATGAAGCTTTACAGTATATATTACATATGATTACAACATGAATTTCGTACAGATATTATTGTATGGACTTTATGTACACAATACTTTATTATTTAAATAGAACTTTGTTATTATTTATTTATTTATTTATTTTTTTACCACAAATTAACATTAAAAACATACTCTATAAAACAGATCATTAAAATTGTAATACCTTTCAAATTGTGGAAAATGATAGGACAGCACTTCTTTTCCCAGAATACCTTGCTGTATCCAAGTTTTCAAAATGGTTGTCCAAACATTTAGGACATTTTGTTGGAGAACACTCTAGTGAAATAAGCTAATTGAGGGCCAGAGCTGGTTTCTACTTTTGATTTTTGTTATTACAGCAATATGCAAAATGATAACACACGTAAAAGGACATCTGTGCTCGTTCATTTTAGTGAGCCAATTCCCACAACACATGGAAACCACAGAGCAATCTGCAATTACTGCAGTGCTCCAGTCTGTGGTTCCATGAAGGCTACCTCAAATTTCAAACGGCATCTCCAGCTAAGTTTACAGATTTGTAATCTGTCTTTTATTTTGATGACCATGGCATGTGTTTGCATTAGGAACGGTGAATCAATCTGTAATACATTACACTTTACTCACCACTTGAAGCATGTAATGTATCACCTTATACACTACTCCCTTTGAAATACGATGACTATCTAATCACACTATTTCTCATTTGCTTGTGCAAGTCCAAATCATGAATCTTGGCATATCATGTGAAAGCAAAGTAGCCTTGG
>JBCNYH010000003.1:15093528-15116200 GCA_039654325.1 Tandanus tandanus
CTCCCACACACACGAGCTCTCTCTCTCTCTCTCTCTCACACGTACACACACATGCACACACACGCACATACACACACACACACACACACACACACACACACACACACACAGACACACACACATATTTGTCTAGATACCCTTGTAAGGACCTTTCAATGGCAACATACATGTCAACTTCAAAAATCTTAGGAGGAGAAAGATCTTATTCTTGAATCTGAGCATTGAGTCATGCGGGGGATAAATCACCCCGTGACAAATTCATATCATGCCATCTTTTCATATTTTATTGTTTGGTTGAATAAAATACATTTTAACATGCATTTCACTCCTAAAATGTGAAACCCTGTCACAGACCACTTGCTTTAGCGGAGCTCCCAAGAGGAGCAGCATATCCAGGAAATATGGCTTGGACGGTTGTCCCTTGTCTGGTGTCTGCACGTGCCCACCACAGGCTGCCACATAGCTGAATTGATGCTGATTGGCTGTTATGTATCACTGACTTGCATGACAACAGATTTATAATTATTATTGACACCTAAACCTATAAAATACAGGCTTATATACCATTGCTTAGACTCGGGCGAAATAATAATAAAAAATAATACACAATCTAAATCGGGCAGGCAGACAAACTTGCAGGTAAATAAATGTTCATATAGAAAATGCCAAAATCAGAAACTTGACAAAACTTTTCAAATGGATACTTACACTATCAAATAATTGATACAATGGAAATCAGTGAGTCAAAAAGGAAAGGCACTAAAGGCAAACCCAGGCTCGGATGCCAATAGAGACATCTATCGGGCACTTTGGGGCAAAGCTTAAATCTATATATTATGTTTGAATGGTTTACTCATGAGGGCGGCACGGTGGTGTAGTGATTCACACGTCTGCCTCACAGCAAAAAGGTCCTGGGTTTGAGTCCGTGGCTCAACGAGGGCGTTTCCTTTGCCGAGTTTGCATGTTCTCAAAAAAGTTACATTTTGTGACCTTTAATTATGTTTTGGTTAGAATTCTTTCTTTTTTTATGGCTTTAATTTACTGCAATATCAGACCAATACTTTCATTTTTATCTAATGACAAAAAAAAACGGCCTAATACTTTTTTTTTTTAAAAAGGCTCAGAGTACAAAAAAATTCATTTAACAATTAATTTAAAAATTCATCAAAGCCCTACTTGCACTCCGCATGTGCATGGATATTACAAGCATAACATGAAATTCTGTTCCTTCTTATACATTCTAAATCTATTCTAAATCCTATCCTGATACTGCACAAGCTTTGCCCAAATTTCTTTTTAGAGCTCATGGTGACGGGTGGTAACAGGCTAAGGAGGTAATACATGGAATGAAATGGAAATACGTACAGGAGGATGTCTTCTTTGGCACGTAAGAAGAATCTGTTCTCTCCATTGTCTAGGACAGCCACTGTCTATAACCATAAAAAGCTTCACATTTACAGTGTAGTATCTATTTACTCACAGAATAGTTTGCTATGGCATGCATAAAATACATAATGCCATTCAATTGTAAGGCCCTGTCACAGAGCTGTCCGATCCTGTCACACTGGGTTACAAGAGGGCCTGATGTAATATGGACTGCACGTCAGATATGTTAAGCACAACCGCACAGCCTGTAGCATCAAAATTGTTAAAAAAAAAATAAAAAATTAAATTCAGTTTCATTTTTAAACATGTTGTGGATTTCAAATAATTTCATTATTTACTGGGAAATGTTAGTGTGACAGGACCTGACCCTTGAGATGAACCAGACTCAAAAGGGAAACCCATCCTCATTTGGGTGAAGGCAGATAAAAATACAAACCATGTAGCAGAAACTTCACTACAGTTTAACATGAAGCCTAGTTGATTATCCAATAACTGTAATGGTAATTGTAGTCCTAAATCATTTCCGTGAAAGAGTTTATATCACCAGCAGTGAAAAGCCATCTTCACAGTTTCTGAGTGTATATTTAGGTCCATATGGATCATCAGCAGCAGGAGCGAGGGGCTTCTAAGATGAAAACCCCAACCGGTAGTAATAGTACAGTGCTTGAAATGTCTAGGAGTGAACTGGGCTTGATGTGGCCTTCAGTAAGGTTTTTCCCCCCTATTTCCATCTGCATTAAGTTAGAGCCTCAAAACCACATGAGCTTATGGTGAAATCAGTATAAGAGTTTAATTTTCCTTTACGTGATAATATTTGTGCAAACTACCATCAAAACCACATTTTTGTATGTCCACACCTGACGTTATCTGATTTTCAGATGTTAGAAGTCCATACTCAAATTTCTCCGGCAGTAAAAGATCAATGTTCATGGAAAGAATGTGCACTAACACAGAATCTGTCTCACTAATATTGTGTCTGAAGACATGCAGTCACAGGTCCACCACACACACACAATCATACACACTCACATTCAGCCCACGGCCAATGTGCAAGCATGGTGAGAGCATACAAATTCCACACAGAAACACCCGAGGCCGGGAGTCGAACCCAGGACCTTATTGCTGTAAGGTGGACGTGATAACCGCTATGCCACCGTGCCTCCCCTACTAAGAATGAATGAATTAATGAATTTTTGCACTACACAGCATCAGCTTCATATCTAACTGCTTACTCATGACTATATGGAGGGGAAAAAAAGTTTCCGAATATTTTTTATTGCATTCTGCAAGATCCTAGTGCTGATGGAGATCTTTACTTTCCAAAAACAAAAAATTGTGTCTGCTTTTTATATTTGTATGTGTCTAGGTCACATTATCGGTTGATTTGAAAAAATGTATTCATATTTAATTAGATGATAATAGGAATTAGACCACCACTGAGACACAAATACCAAGAGTGCTTATTAAAGATGATTTTATGAAGTTTTTAATGACAAAACTCATATATTTATAAAATAAAATAATTGTACTGATTTTCTAGGCAAAGCGCTTAAAGTACTAGTTCCAATAGGTTTAAAAAATAAATACAATACCAAATACTCCTTTAGCATTGTTATATCTACTGCATCTTTACAGTAGTAGTTATCAAAGCCCTAAAAAAAATTAAAATATATAAAATAAAATAAATTTCATAATAATAATAATAACAGAAGAACATTGAACCTTATTATCTATTAAGCTATAGGTCGGTATTAAATATTATCTTATCTCCAAACTCCAGGAATAAATGATAGGAATGGGAAAGCATGAATTCCTATAGGACAGGGAGAGAGATGTGATTTCAACACATCACACTTTTTTGTGGTGATGGATGCAGTGAATTGTGAATGTGTAAAATGGCCCTTTTTCAATATAAAGTAGAATCCATAATAGTCTGTTTCCTCACGAACTACCTTCAGAACATCCTGCCTATTGTTGCCTGTTCACTGGGGATCCAAATCTACATGCGTATTTCTTTGAAGATGCAGCATGGTGGCATAGTGGTTAGCACGTCCGCCTCACGGCAAGAAGGTCCTGTGTTCGAATCTCGGACTCCGCTTGGGCGTTTCTGTACGGATGCTTTCCTAGTGCTTTGGGTTTCCACAGTCCAAAGACATGCACATTAAGATAACTGGCTGTTTCAAATTGTCCCTAGGTGTGAGGGTGACTGTGAATGGCTGTGTGTTTGTTGGCCCTGAGATGGTCAGGCAAGCTGATCAGGGATTACCCTGCCTTTACCCAGTGTTGGCTAAGATGGGCTCCATCCTCCTTGCGATCCTGATAGTATTAAGCGGTTTGGCAAATTGAGTGAGTGAGAGTGTATTTCTGTAAAGCCACTTTGTGACAATATTGATTGTTAAAATTGCTGTATAAATAAAATTTTTTGGGAAAGTGAAGTGAAGCAAAAGCCTCAGCACATGTTTGTGAAAGACAGAAACTGTTAGTGTTTAGAAGAGGGATAGGACTACAGAAGAATGAAGTTGAGATCTGGGTCATGGGCTCCTCTGGGACCACCACGTTTACACCACCGAGGGTGTCCGATCCACCTCCAGCGAAATCTTTATTAAACTCCACTCAGCCATGCTTCATGTTTCATAGGGGTTAAACTCCAGCGTGGATTGCAACGTGTCAAGGAAGAGCTGGACAGCGAAAAACAAAACCAGCTTTGCACTTTGCTCTTTCACTCCAGGAACTATTTAGGATGTCCAAGCTAAGTAGTAGGGGGTCCTGCCTGGATTTCTGTGTTCATCTAAAGAGAAGATGAGTGTGATCATGAAGTTCTGCACTTGATGATTGGTTTATGGATTCATACACACGCCTCTGACGCACTCAATTTGCACGACTTTGAGCTTGACTGCTATGGGCAGAAACGTTGCATGACCAGGAAGCTGAATAGAATTTATTTGCTCTGGTGGTGAGGACAAGCAAATAGAATGGACTGTGGAAGTGTGTGAGAAAGAATGAATGAGAGACAGGAGGATGTTAAAGAGAGACAGCTGCAATGACAGGAATGAAAATGTGCAGTTACATAACATAAAAAAAAAAAATATATATATATATATATATATATATTTTTTAAATCAGTTTTTGGTGTCCTACTGAGAAGAATGAGGGGGAAAACGAGGGAAAGGCAGATTGAAGATGATTAAATGAGATGTGTGTGAGAGCCCACCGTCTGTTCTCTGTAACTGATCATCCTTTCTCCCAGCATGCTCTAGTGTTGGTAAAGGTTGCACACCAATATTAAACCACGCATGTGTGTTTCAGCAACATATGAGCAACAAGTGAAAAATTCAGCTGGAAAGATGTTTTGTATTACATGGTATGATATAGTACAGTTTAATATTTCAACACTTCTATATGTATATGCTTGTGAATGTGGGAATCTGGAGAAATACCAAGAACTAAAAGGGAAACTACATTGAAAAAATGGTTTTCTTTAGAAACATTACATTATTTTATGTTTTTGTGAATTTTAAAGTTTCTGTGATGAACTATGTAGAATACCTTTAGGAACGGAAGAGCCCTAAATATATACAGTATAATACGAAGGGATATAGTTATTAGTATATCCGTCTGTCTGTAATCATTTCAATTCCTGCCCAGAGCTTGGCAGAATCAAACTTGGCAGTTACTTCTGCGAGGCAGTGTAGTTGTGCTTCTTAATATTTTGGGATTTCTGCAATTTGTACTTTCTTCAAGCAAACAATTTATGGGTGGTGTTCATTTCCAGGCCAGAACTCGAAAACCATTTGCAACTTCTTTATTATCCCCTGATATATAATGCGGAGGAATACAGCCATCAGTATGTCCGTCCGTCTGTCTGTGCTTCCGTCCGTCTGTTATCATTTCAATTCCAGGCCAAAACTCAGAAACCATTTGAAATTTCTTCATCAGACTTGCCATTTACTTCTACTAGGCAGTGTACTTGTGCTTTTGATATTTTGGGATTTCTGCAATTCACGTTTTCTGACATGTGGAAGCAAGGGGGAATATGTCATCTACTGATGTCTCTTGTTAAATTCCATTTTCAATTAGGATACTAAACAGTTGTACATGAGCTGATAGCTTGATTGTGTGCAACACTGAGACAGCTATCATCCATGCCCCATGAGACCCATTTTTATTATTTGATTCGATTAAAAAAAAATAACTTTCATTTCTGGACAACTTGATTTCTGGAATAACAAATAAATGTACAAAAAATTGAAGAGCTGCTCACCTAGGTTTTGCTTTTAGCCTAGCAAGCCCTCCTGCCTGCTGACTACGTTTCTGCTTCCTTACACACTGCTTACAATGGCCCCTCCCTGGTCACTTGCATCAGGCAATGCCGCGGACTGGGGGCCTGTTCCTTGCAGCAGGTCGAGATCATGTAACTTCTCCAGCAGATCAACTTTTAGGTTGTTTTTTGGATGATTTTACTACTGAAAAAGAGGAGAACTCTATGCTTAACTCTCTAATGAACAAGAATTTTAAGTCATAAAAGTGGACTTCAAATATAATTTATATGAAAACTTGGCATTTAAGAGTGCTTCTCATCGAAGATTTCCCCAGCCTCATTTCCCATGGACTGAAAGGAACGAAACTTGGCACAGTTATTAGTCTTTCTCTACATAGGTGCCACCTAGTAGGTAGAAGGTATCACACACATCGCTTTATGCAGCTGTGGAGACCTTGTCTATAGAAGTCTGCAGGTTGCATCGGAAGCCACGACTTGACCTCGGAAATCAGCATTTCATCGTCTGGAAAGTGCTTGCCCTTCAAAAATGACTTCATGGCTGTAAAAAGGTGGAAGTCAGATGGTGTGAGGTCAGGAGAGTAAGAGGGGCAAGGAAGGATTTCATAGCCGCAACATGTGAGTTGTGAAATGGAGTGTTATCTTGCAGGAAACGGACACCTTTGGTCAACATGCCATGCCACTCGATTTTGATGGCCTTCTGCAATTTCAACAGCAGTGAAATGTACTATGTCCCAGTAATTGTGGTACCTTTTGTCAGGAAGTCCATCATCACTACTCTATGATAGTCTGAAAAAAAAAAAAAAGACCGTGAGCATGTCCTTTCCCACTGAGGGTTGGACACCTGCCTACTTCGGAGGTGGTGAGTCATAATGCTTCCATCGCTTCGACTGAGCCTTCATCTCTGGATCATAGTGATGGATCCATGCTTCGTCCTGCGTAATTAGTCTGTCAAAGAAGTCCTCCTGGTTTTCTTGGCACATGACCAAAAGGCACTGGGGGCATATGACTCAGTCCTGCTTCTGGAGAGGTGTGAGTAACCGGGGAGACAAGTTCCGCATGTGCAAATGGTCATGGATGATTTTTTTCCCCAAGACCCCAAACTGATCATGATCTCTTAGGCTAGCTGCTGAATGGTTATGTGGCGGTCCTCCAAAATGGTGGCCTCCACTTGCCAGATGGCGTCTTCACCAATGGCGGGTCTGGGAATAGGAGCCACTTCCACTGATGCCCGACCACACTTGAACTGACGATGCCAGTGCTTTACTATGTCATAATACAATGGGGCATCCTCCCCTTTCATCTCAACAAACATCTCTTGTATTGACTGGCCTCTTGAATTCAGGAACCTGAATGATGAGAGCTCTGCATTTAACTGACTCCATTATTACACTGTACTCAACCTTAGCACCTGTAAAAGAGAAACTGTAAGGAGTTCATAGTAGCTGCAAATTACCACGTGACCTATAGAGATATGTATTATTATGCTTGTGCAATTTCACACTCGGATGGCATAGTGGTTAGTACATCCGCCTCAGAGCAGGAAGGTCCTGGGTCCGATTCGTGGGCTCGGGTGTTTCTGGTGGAGTTTGCATGTTCTCCGTGTTCTTGCGTGGTTTTTCCTTCGGGTACTTCGGTTTCCTCCCACAGTCCAAAGACATGCACATTAGGTTAATTGGCTGTTCCAAATTGACCCTAAGTGTGAGTGTGAGTGTAAATGGTTGGCGAGCTGCTCAGGGTGTACCCCGCCTTCAACAGTGTCGGATGAGATAGCCACCAGCTGTTCGGCAAATGTGAGAGAATTTCAGCCTCCTACAATAAGTAGAGGTGGGTCTTGGGAAATCTATAACGAACAGCCCTTGTATATTCTTTGCATTTACAGTAGTAGCTTAAACAGATCTTTATATAACCTTTCAAAAGAAGCTTTTCCTTTCGGACAATGATTCAAGTGAATTTTTTTTAAAATAAACACCCATTACGCATTCAAAGAATCCTCAAAAACCACCTCAATTTAAGCAAAGCATGTAAATAAAATAAATAATCACATGTATAGTTGGCTATTTATTATAGATTTACATGATTCAAACATTTAATAATCAGCCTGTGTGTGTGTGTGTGTGTGTGTGTGTGTGTGTGTGTGTGTATGCTGTTTGTATTTCTTTTTCTGTCGTTTAATTTTGCAATCGCCTAATCTGTCTTTTATTTTAACTCATCTTGTCCACATATGGATTCTTCCTGTTAGGTCCCGTACTTCTCTCTTTTCCTCACTTGGAGACAGAGGGGGGTGGGGGGTAGGGGAGTGGGGGGGGATGTCCTTTGGTGGCTTTAAACACAAATATTTGCCCTCAAGTAACACAACTCGAAACCAGTCTAATTTAATCCAGAACTGCTTGCGGTCTTTCTTTCGCTCTTTATTTCTTTTTTAATGTCTTAATGTTTAATAATAATACTAAATGAAGATGTCTTATAGAAAATAAAATGAATGTTTGGATATGTATAATCTTTGGAGTATGTAAAGTGCAGTATTAATGGAAGTAGCTAAGCTAAGCGATGCTAGGTATTGATGTGAGCCAAGCACAACTGAACAGATAATGGAATTCTCATAGGTACAGAGGTATTTTCATAACTAACTTTTTTTTTGTATACATGCCAGGATTTATGTTCTTTGTGTAAATGGTCATGCTGAATATTATTTACTTTCACATTCTGGGTTCACTGCATGTCATTTTGAATGCCCTCATGCCTGCCTGGGCTTTCTCTGGGCAGTCCAGTTTCCTCCCACAGTCCAGAGACATGCAGATTAGGACAACTGGCTACTCTTAATCACCAACATGTGTCAATGTGAATATTAAGGGCTGTTAATCTCTGTGTTAGCCCTGCAAAAGCCTGGTGACCTTCCTCACCCAATGTCAGCTGGGAATGGCTTCAGCTTCCCTGATGACCGTGACGGATAAACAGTATAGATAATAGATGGATGGATGGATGAACGTGAGTCATTTTAAAGTTGAGGTTGTAACCCTATCTTGTATGACACCTACTAACATGTGAAGCCAGTATTGATCAAAAGGGGAGCATGGAAGATGTGGTGTCAGGATTGGGGTCTCCTTCAACAACCTTTTAATGTTTCTACTAATGAATTAATAAATCAATTAAAATTAACACAATATTTGAGAGTTTTAACAATTAAAAGACTCACATTCTCATCACTCTTCTCATTTGCTAAACCGCTTAATCCTATTAAGGTTGCAGGGAGGCTGTGCCTATCTCAGCCGACACTGGGCGAAGGTGGGGTACACCCAAACAGTTTGCCAATACATCACAGGGCCAACAAACACACACAAACGTTCACACTCACACGTACACTTAAGAGCAATTTGGAAAATCCAATTAGCCTAAAGTACATGTCTTTGGACTGTGGGAGGAAACCCACGTAAGCATGGGGAGAACATGCAAACACCACACAGAAGTACCCGAGCCTGGGACATGAACCCAGGACCTTCTTGTGGATGGTGACTAAGCCACAACTCGAGTCCTTCTTGATTATAAAAGAAGGTTTTACTTTTAGACAAAAACACAGGAATTCTTCCAGCCTTGTTGGAGTCACACAAACTCATCAACAGATTGACCAGCTATTTGTTTCTGGCCACCACCTCAATAGGGTTCACTAGGGTCGTTCCTTTTATCTTTTAGACAGTTTTTCGCTACTCATTAGTTCCTTAAAGAAAATTCCCGAGTTTGCTGTGCAGATCTCACGTTCTGCACATAAGCACCTTATTCCCTCACATTGCATGGACTTTTTTATTTTTATTTATTTTTAATTGTTTAATTTTTTTTTTACTTAATATTGAATTTGTTTCTGGTAACTGCATCGTGAGCCGTCAGATGTTGCCACAACTTTTCTCAGCAAACAGCGAAGAAAAGGTGTCGTGAATGATGACGCAATCACCTTTCAGATATCTGCACCCCTTGACTTTCTATTTTTTTCCCCTAACACTCCGAGGAGTAGATTCAAGACTTAGGAATCTTCAAATAACTCTAGGTCTAATAGATCATTCTGGTTTTATTTCTTAATTTTATGACAATACTTTTCTTCTACAAAGATTGTCCTTACCACTCATAGAGTTCTCGCGGACGCTCAGCCATTGATTTGTCAAATCAACATCCTATTACGATGGTCACAGGCATGTTTCACGTTACTAATAAATTCCAGAAAAACCAGCTTCAACTTTGTTTGTTTTGATCACATTTATCAGTAATCAACTATGTTTTATGTATGACTCAGCAGGTAAGGCTCTGGGGTCCTGACTTGAATGTCAAGGGTTCAAGCCCTTATCTGGGCCCCTAAACAAAGCCCTTAACCCCATCTGCTCTAGGGGTGCTGTATACTAACAAACTCGGATATGTGCAGAAAATAATTTCTCTGGCCTGTAGGTCATGTGTGAAAACTGAAGATTTTTTTTGGTCTAATTTTTTATTTTTTTAATTGACTTTGTTGTTTTGTTTTGTTAGGCTCTTCCACAAGGCCAGGCAGCGCTCTCATAAAGCTCTCTACAATGCTTAACCAATAAAAGATGAGTGTATGACTCTAATAAATATGAGAATTTAAATGGTTATGCTTTGACTTGCGGTGGTGCTTCATGCTTTTTAAATTAGCACCATGGTGTGTAAGACATATCTGTTTTGAGTTTGAAACAGGAAGAACAAATACACGCGTACATCTGTTTAAACATTCTGCTGTTGCCCTCAAAAAAAAAAATAAAAAATCATGCCATGACTTCTGTTCACTAATTAGACCTGAGACAGTAAATAAAAAGAAATTCATGTATGTCCATGAGTCCGTATGTTCATGTATATTAAATCTCTACTTTCTGAGTTGACGTCTCTAAACTTATAGCTAGTTTCAGTTCCAAATAATTTCAGCTAAATAATTTACATTAATGCATGTGACTGGATAAACTGTAATAGCGGATCTGCTACTGAAACCAAGATGGTTGATGCCATTCATGTGTTTATCAATTTTTTCCTTCTTTAAATTTTAGTTCAGTCTATAGAAATACTTACATTTACATTTATGGTATTTAGCAGACACCCTTACCCAGAGTGACCCAGTTTATTATTATTTTTTTATACAACAGAGAGTTAAAGGCCTCCCAAATTGGCAGATTGGTGATAGTGGGGTTATCACTGTGCCACCACTCACCATCACAAGGCCAACCACCCCGCTTTATTCATTCACTCATTTTCTGAACCGCCTAGGCAGGGTACACCCTGAGCAGCTTGGCAGTCCATCATAGTGCCAACAAACACATAACCATTCACACTCACACCTAGGGGCACTTTGGAACAGCCAGTTAGCCTAATGTGCATGTCTTTGGACTGTGGGAAGAGCTAAGCCCGGGACTCAAACCCGGGACCTTTTTCTGTGATGTGCTAACCACTACACGACCATGCCATCCCAACCCCCACTTTAGATGTTTTTTTAGTTAGTGATTAGACATTGCTTTGCCTTTGTAAATGCCTGGTAATTTCCTCTCATGGGTTCTTTTGAGTTCTTCAGTTACATTCACATTAACTATTCACATATTTATTATTTCTCTTCTAGGATGTCATGAAAGCCTATGTTTCACTTTACTACTACCTTTCTTTGTAGCAAAAAAATAGGGGTTAAAAGAAATTGTACTGAAACTAACCAGGCCTTCATGATTGAATAGAAATGAGTGGCATGGGTCAGCTAAAGCAAACCCTGTAAAGATTCTGCTGATTGCCCCATTGGTGTGGTGACAGATTACTGACAGCCGTAAAAGGAAGTGGAACCCTGGTCTGCTCAGCTCAATTACAGAAATCTTCATTCATCTTAATTCCATAAACAAGACTGTCAACTCACTGTATACCTTGGAGTTGTTATACAACCAAGCCTCAGCATTTATTTCACTCAGCAGCATTGCATTTAGCATTATAAATTATAACATGGATGATAAAATAGAGACCAGTGACATGTTAACAATATCTTTAGAACTCCACATACTGGTGTCTCGACTAAGCTGGCAGGAAACTTTACTGATATGCCAGGGTGCTGAGGGTCTCATTCCTCACGATGTCCAGCAGCTCAATCTGAGTGTGATGACAATATTAGTCTCTAATCAGTGCATGTGCTGGAGAACGTCCAAACACCAGAACGTTATTTACACAATTAGGGCACCACTGCTCGTGTTCATGGTTCTCCATGACGATCCATCTTACTGAGTGATTCTCGTCTTTGAGTTAAGTTCATTCACCTGGTCTTTCACGATGTCTTTGCGGTCGATTGAGGTCCAGGAGTTTTGACCAGCTTTTTCCAGCCTATGTCCTGACACTGAAGGATGGATAGATGGGTGGAAGGATGGATTGTATTGGGTTTATTTTCTTCCCAAAAAATTGCACTGAACATTAAGGGTGTCCAAACCTTTCTTTTTGGGGGCCGGAAAAGAAATGCTGTTAAAACCCACAGACTTTCCTTAATAATATACTTTACTAAACAATAAAAGGCTTAATTGATCACCCCTAACATTGGATTAGTATTCAGATGACTAGCTGAATAGGTATGCATTATACAGTTACTGCTGAATGTTTGGCAACTCTATGTAAATAAAAAGATATTATTTCACCAGTTAATCATTCTAATGGGAACATTGATGCTAGACTGAAGAATTGCTGTCAGGCTTGATTTGAGTCTTTACATGCTTACTGCAGAGCTAACCTTCATTCATACGTGATGCTTTAGGTTGGTTGACAAATCTATGATTTCAAATTTGGCAAAGAAATCAAAGATTTCTTACAAGGCTAACATTGTTAAATTCTTTCATGTATTTCCAGGCACATTACAGCAAAGAGTTTAATGTTGAACTTCTTCATAATCATCTGTTAAAGGCTTTCTGTGCTCGGATATAAGAAGTTCTGCTACATCATAGATAGCCTGACATTAACCTATAAGCAGGGTGTACAGAAACAGAGTACATTTATTTGAGTACTGCACTTAAGTAGGTAAATGTGTACCAGTGACATGTTAACTTTTCGAATATATTTTTTTTTGGCTTTTTACACATGAGCCTACTGGCTCATCACGCCGGAGCTTATGGAGCTTGAAGCGACTAGGGAGTTCAACTCTTCCTGGATGGGATGCTAGTCCATCACGGGTTACCTTCCTAGTATTTTTTACTGGTACCCACTTATACTGCTGGGTGGAGAGATAGACACTTGTGGTTAAGACCTTGCACAGGGGTCTTAGCATGGTGGTGGTCCCATGGGGATTTAAACTTATGATCTCTTGATCATGAGCATGATAAATTTTTCTGATAACGTTTTTAATCCATTAATTTTAACACAGGGCAGTGGTGGCTTAGTGGTTAAGGCTCTGGATTACTGATCAGAAGGTTGACAGCTCAAGCCCCAGTACCACCAATTTGCTACTGTTGGGCCCCTGAGCAAGGCCCTTAACCCTTATCTACTCAGTTAAAACCGAGACAAAATTATAAGTTGCTCTGGATAATCCCTGCAATGGCCTGGCGAGCTGAGTTGGCTGAGATGGGTGCCAGCCTCCCCGTGACCCTAATTAGGATCAAACAGCTTAGAAAATGAATGAATGAAATTTTAACACCAATCTCTGTACTTTTCACTCCTTACATTTTCAAACCAGAGTCTATACTTTAGTTGTAATGCAGTTGAGGGATATTAATATAATTTTTCCATCATTGCATACCAATTAGGAAGTGCTGGTTTTGAATAGCTGCAGAAATCATACAGTATATTCCGGTGTGATTGTATTGGTTACATGAGCAAAGCTATGTGAGTATGGCAAGCGTGTTGGGGTACAGAGAGAGAGAGAAAGAGAGCGAGAGGGAGAGTAGAAATGTCCTTTAAAAAGGTGCTTTTTACTTTTATACTCCTAGTATATTTCAGAGCCTGCACTTGTTGAAACAGTAATTCTATTTTTACCAGAGTCTGTTTTTTTCACAGCTATATGGACTCTGGGTGGTTAGCACATCTGCCTCACAGCAAGAAGGTCCTGGATTTAATTCCCGGTCTCAGGCTGTTCTGTGCGGAGTTTGCATGCTCTGCCAGTGTTTACGTGGGTTTACTCTGGGTACTCCGGTTTCCTCCCACAGTCCAAAAGCATACACATTAGGCAAATTGGCTGTTCCAAAGTGATCTTAGGTGTGAGTGTGAATGGTTGTGAGTGTTGGCCTGTGATGGTCTGGTGAGCTGTGTACCCTGCCTTTGCCCAGTGTTGGCTGAGATAGGCTCCAACCTCCCTGCGACCCTAGTAGGAGTAAGTGGTTTGGCAAATGAGTGAGTGAGAGTATATATATACTTTATGTTGAGTAAAGAATGTGTGTACTTTGAACACCTCTGCCAGTAAGTACATAACTGATCATTAGCAGCCCAGCGGCTCCATATGTGAGAGCCTTATTTGTATAATTTCCCCATTTGTTACGTAAAACTGCAAAGTGATACAGTATAACATGAATTTAACCACTTTCCATATAAACAACTTTTCTGTGAGTGTGTATCTCTTAGCATGCACATCAAAGACCCGCAAATTTTTGTGTCAAAGCAAAAATTATGCAGTTTTTTTTTTCAAGAATGAAACCTAAACCACCCACCCACTCTTTGAGCCAGCAGTTAACTCTTACACCTTTGTTTATTTTCCCCGCATTTTTACAACCTCAACTATCTCGAAGCCTGTTTATTTCTTTAGCACTTGAAAACGAGTGAATAAAAGTCTTTGAATTGAAATAGGTGCCAGCTCACACCAAATGAAAAAGAGTGGAAAGTGTTTGAGAAACATGGCTGAGGATGACGGATGCAATGTTATTGACCCTGGGTGGTCTGTAAAGCTTTAATAAAAAGAAGACAGCAAGTGGTAGGATTTTGTTTAAAGGAGAGAGAGTGAGAGAAAGGTTTGTTTTGTTGTTTAAGTGCTAGCACCTAATTTAGCGAGTGCATTTTATGATCCTGATCTGTTGCTGCTGTGTGCCCTCGCTACCTTAGATGCTCTGTAGGCTATAGTCGAAGAAAACCACAACTTTATAATATATTATGAGTGGTTTACAAAAATCAAAGAAGGGAAAATAACCTAACATACTGATGCTAAATTAGGCCCAAGCGAGAGCAAATGTTGGGACATGTCCCACACAGATGTGTAAACTCGCACACACCATGCACATATTTGTATGTCTAAATTTTACCATGGCGACACAGTGCCATGGTGGTTAGCACGTCCGCCTCACAGCAAGAAGGTCCTGGGTTCAATTCCTGGGCTCGGATTCTGTGTGGAGTTTGCATGTTCTCCCTGTGCTTGCGTGGGTTTTCTCCTGGTACTCCAGTTTCCTCCCACAGTATAAAAAAACACATGCACATTAGGCTGTTCCAAATTGACCTTAGGTGTGAGTGTGAGTGTAGATGGTTGTATGTGTGTTGCCCTGCGATGGCCTGGCAAGCTGGTTTCGGGTGTACCCCGTCTTCGCCCAGTGTCGGCCGAGATAGGCACCAGCCCCCATGTGACCCTAGTAGGATTAAGAGGTTCAGCAAATGAGTGAGTGAGAATTTCACCATAAGAAAATAGTGCAAAATGAACACACACACACACACACACACACACACGCACAGATATTAGCCTAAGCCAGCTAACTTGGTTCATTCTAGCGAAGTGTTAAAAATCAGCTTGTCAGCAAGCGATCATATATCACTGCCTGATTTAAAGAAGGAGGGGAAGAGATTCTCCATGGAGGAGACAGGCTTAGATGAGTTAATCTCATCCTGGTGTGAGGAAATGTTATTATGGCGCTCTGTTTCAGTTTAAGCCTGGCTCTGGTTAGTGTCTCCAGGATCATAGTTTGCCAGTCACAACCTCTGTCCAGCAGTTCAGCTACACACGGCTAATCAAGAACATAAAGACCAGCCCTGAACTTAGTCACCCTCTCTGAAGAGCCTGAGGTCATCCCCTTATGTGTTAAGTGTATAAGGTGATAACATATTTGTATTATATATACTGGCTTAATCAGGCTCATGTTCACAGTCAAGACTGTGAGGTCGGTTTGGTTCATCAAGCCTTCATCTATCTCACGTGTGTGGGAAGAATAGTGTGGTTTAGAATGGCGCAGAGAATGGAGGATTTGTTTTGGATAATGAATTACAGTGGATGTAAATTAGGGGGTTTTGTCTGTCAGGAGAGCTAGATATACAACCCCAGGGCAATTTTTCTGTAATGGATGAACTCTGTTCTCCCGAAATGTTCACAAACCAGCTATAGTTACACACACACAAACACACACACACACATACTGTGGGGGAAATAAAGCAAGCTAGAACAGTGATGTCATATTATATATATGACATCACTGTTCTAGCTTTCTTAGCTTTCTTTATAAAGCCCCACAGTTATGGAACTAGGCTGAAAACGTACCTGTTTTGTCAAGCATTTTGTTAATAGCCTTTTATTAGGTAAAGGAGCAGATCTGGGGGTTCTCAGCCATAGAGTTCTGGTAAACTGTAATGTTTGGATACTGTCGCTCCCCCTAACTCCCATGCTCACTCAGGTCTGTCAATGGTGGACGACTGAATGGCTTATGTCACAAGGTGCATTCATGTATGTCTTCTATCAGTCATGCCGAAGCTCATGCTTGTACTCAGAACTCTCTTCTTTAACCATTACATTGCATGAGCATACCTAACAACCTCTCACCCTAACTCTCTTTTTCTCTCTTGGTTTTTGTTGAGGGGCACATGCTCCTGAGATAACCAGTGATCCTCACCCTTCTGCTCTCCAATCCATTCTTATATTATTCTGCTGATTTAGAGTTCATCTTAGAAGCCCCTCACTCCTACCGTTAATGTTTCAAATGGACCAAAATATACACTCAGAAACTGTAAAGGAAACTGTGAAGATAACTTTTCACTACTGGTAATATAAACTGTTTTACTAAAATGAGTTAGGACTGCAATTACCATTACAGTTATAAGATAACCAGACTTCATTTTTAACTATAGTGAAATTTTTGCTACATGGTTTGTATTTTTATCTGGTTTCACCCAAATGAGAATGTGTTTTCCTTTTAAGTGTGGTCTGTCTCAAGGTTTATTACTTGCCACCACAGCCACAGGCTGGCTCATTAGGGATGCATAGAGTTTATTGAAAAAATGTTTAAAATGATGTTTAAATTCTTGACCAATTTTTTTTTACTATGCAAAGCTGCTTTGTGACAATGTCAATTATAAAAAGCATCATAAAAATGCAGCTAAACTGAATTAAATAAATAGAAATAATATAAACCTAATACAATTTTTTTTTTTTTTTTTAAATCGGATTGTACAATTATTTGTAGTACTTTACAAGAAAGAAACTTTAGCTCATCTCTTAAGCATTAGTTAATGTACAGAATATTAAGCATGAGTGTCCATAATGACCCTCCATACAGGTATTTACCTTTGCACATCAAAAGGGTAAAACCAAACTCACACAGGCAGATGGTGATCTCTGACTTTTAATCACTGATTAAACCGGTAAATGTTGGCAACATTGTGTAACATGTTATGTATAATTTAAGAGTTGAATATATAGATTTTATTTATTTTAATCATATTTGATTTATCCCCAGTGCAGCCAACTGGGTTATCAAAGGCCAGCTATGTCTCTCACTGTCTGTGGTGAGAGGCATGTAAAAAAACCATTGCTGTCGTTCAAAAAGAGTAGGCCATTGGATTGCCATCAGTGTGTTTCTGCCCTGCCATGGCCTGGCAAGAGTGTACCTCGCCCATGCCCAGAGTTGGCTGAGATGGACACCTGCCTCCCCGCGACCCTAATTAGGATTAAGCATTTCAGAAAATAATGAATGAATGAATATTTGATTCAAGCTAATCCAATCGGCATTTAAATATGAAGAATAATATTTTTTAACAGCGGAATTGCAGTAAGCCACTATATTGCATTCATCCTTGAATATCCAACAGGGGATATATTTTTGGCAAATATATATTTAATGCTCATAAATTGTTCATAAATATACAAATTAATATAAAGCCTAATCTGTAATAGTCATATGATAAGTTGGCACAGAAAGTGATATAAAATTTTTTCATTGGGACCCTAATATATATATATATATAGGTTTCATTAAGAGCCGGTGGCTGGCGGAATCCCCGTCTACTCAAAAACTAACACGTTACCTTTTTTTTTTTTTTTTAACCAAGAAAGTCTGGGTGTAAGTGACGGCGAGTGATGTCATTAGACCTTTTGTTATTCATGTTCCGGGTCGCTCACAAGCAATGCGGCACAAGAGAATGAGTTGTTCAGGCATTTTCATAAATGTTTCCGCATATTTCGTTTATATTACCCCGGTACATTGAGTTATATTACCAGATATAAACACAGAATATTGAATGTGGAGCTTTGTACAGTTAGTGAATGTATTTTGTTGTGTTTAGCTCATGTGAACAGGAGCTCCAAGGAGTTTTCCGTTACTAACAGCTAGCGTGCCAGCTAGCCGTCTGTAGAGTTGCATCTCTTAGTTAAGCGGAGCAAGGTATTTAGTGCTATTTGTATAAAAAGGAGATTTCTGTTAAAATGAAACTGTTTGAGTGCTTATTATTTTATTCTGTAAGGTGTTGAAGGTCTAAGCTATGTGCTTATATATTCATGACTGCAGAGTTTTTGGGTGAAAGAGTGAAAGTATTGTGCTGTAAATCCATGTCTTTGTTGACATATTTGTTTAGGAAGCAGCAAAAAAACAACAACAACCCCTTCCCCCCACAAAACAACAAACAAACAAACAAAAAAAACCCCAAACAAAAAAACAATTGTATTTATTTTTTATAGTTTTCACTGTGCTTGAAAGACTCCAGACTAATAAACACACATCTGTTAGAGACTCTCCACTGTGGTGGTTCTTAAGATCAAGGGCTTTTACACTGGGCAAAGCCCAGCATATTAATATGTTTTGCTCAACGAATAATGGGAGTTGATGATGCTTGAGGAAGCTTGGAAACCGAAATGATTATGAGCAGTGTACACACAGATGGGGGTATTGGGGCCATCCAGGGGCAAAGCCTTGGTGGGGGTGTGGGTGAAGCTTGAAGCATACAGCATGCCATAAAATGCATTTCTGGGCATCTAAGTGAACCTTAAGTCTCATTTATCATTCCATAATATTATGCATTCCACTTCTCTTACTGCAGAACTATTTTACTTAAAGAACACCTTTAAATTTAGTCTGAAAACACCTTGTGTAAAGACTATGTATAAGAAACCATACAAATATAATAAAACTCTATAAACATTATTTATGTCACCCTGGTCAGGTCCGTGGTTTGCAGTAGTGTACATTATGCATCATGCATAATTATTGAGATTTTCTTTACCAGTTAGTTGCCGTTTAGCAGTGAAATATGCAGCAAGTGTTGGTCGGCTTGGAGATCTTTACTGTTTTGCCAAGCTGACAAATTCCGTCTGTTATAACTTATCCATTTCCAGCCTAGAATCATAAGACGTAATTTAAAAAAAAAAAAATGCTTTTTCCCCTTATGGGCTCAAAAAAATTAGGGTAGGTAGGTAGGTATGTATACCCCACATACCAACTGCCAGAACCAAATCCTTTTTCAAAAAAAATAAAAAAATCTTTCAAAAGTTTGCATATCCATCAATTCAGAGTAGTGTGATTCACTGGTTAAGATTTAGGTTTAGGACTATAAAAGAGCACATTGCACACTTTAAGCAGCGTGCTTTATTTACCGAGCTCCAATGTATAGTAATATGTCTGTGGGCATTTTTATTTTAAATTAAACAGATTTGATTACTTACTCTTTTCTGTTCAAGCTTGTTGACAGCTTCTGAATGTTGCGGTGTTACTGTGGACACCTGCAGCGATGCTGGTTGATGATTTTGTGAACTCGAGGTGATCTTGACACGGGGGCTTTAAACATCGTCATCGGTCAGTATCACATACACAAGATAACCAGCTGGCAGGCACCTCAGCACATAAAAAAAACTGATCAATCACAAAACTGAGAAGTAAATCGGTTTAGGTCATATTTATTTTTTTCACATGCCAAAAAACAACATTAGGTCAGTCGGGATAGAGGAAACACAGCTTTTTTAAATTATTATTATTATGCCTAATAAATCGACCACGTGATTCTATGTGTACACTGCTCGTAATCATTCGGGTTTACAAGCTTCCTCCAATATCATCAACTCCCATAAATCATTGCGCAAAACATTAATATGTTGGGTTTTAAGGACCACCACAGTGGAAAGTCTCTAACAGGTGTATCTATGCATGTTTATTAGTCTGGAGTCTTTCAAACACAGTGAAAACTAAAAAAAAATTAAATACAAACTAGAAAAATTCCTGAAGAAATTTTGAGATGTGCCTGCAACTGCTGCCAGATATGTGAAAACTGGCATGCTTAACTGGTTCATTTTATTTAATGCTTTATTTTTTATTATTTTCAGACACAGCTGGTTGTTGCCATAGTGATTAAGCTGGCAGTTACATTGCCTTTTCAACTGAGAAATGTATATGGAGTGTGTCTCGCTTTTGGACTTCTGATTGTCAGCGTGTGAGAACTTGGTGAACACAGTGATATAAATTATTCTGAGTCACAATGTAAAAATGACCCTCCTAAAGATTTCTTGTGAACATTTTTTTTGCACTGACTCTTATGGACACATTCAGGATACAGCTGTCAGTCAGAGGCCTGCATTTAAGTTCTACAAGTGCTGTTGACTCGATAGTTACATGGCCAGAACCAGTACAATTTCCCTCTGTTTTGATATAAAATTTATTCATGTACAGTGAAAATTATGGGAGTAGGAGCGAGTTAAAAACTTTTTCCAAGATAATCTTCTCTTCTCTCACCACCCACTCTAGCCCTGAATATTCCACTCAATACACACCCATTATAAACAGACAAATCAACTGAAAAACCTTGGCAAACTTAAATAATGATTGAGAGAAAACCCTAAAAGGTAGCAAAAAGCCGTTTTGACCATTGAAATGACCTCCGTGTCAACATTTTAAAAGTTCAACCAAGTCTATGTGAAAGTATGGCTTCTTGGCATGGCATCAAAGTTAGGCGAGTTTCACAATTCTCTCCCCACTCATTTCAGTAGGATTTTTGGCATGGTTTTTGGCTAATTGTGTCGCCATGGTAACTCGAAATGCTACTTAAATAATATCCAAATTTTTATATATACACTGTGTGGGTGCACTTTGCTGTTTGGTCCGCATTAAGTGTGATGGAAATAAAAATAAATAAATAAATAGAACCAATTTGAGGTGAATAGTAATATGTGCTGCATTGCGTATGCAGGAACATAATAATGATGAATACCTAAAATATATTTTCTATCATTTGGTCATTCCTGGTTTTAAATAAAACCAGTTTCTGTCATATCTCTTCTTTGAAATAACACTGGAATATTGCAGATCTTTAAACATTTTTTTTTCTTTTTCAGATTTTTTAGACAACTTTTACAAATAAAGCAACTTGTGTGGAAACAAGCCAGGCAGAACTGCAAAAAAAATAATTAAAAAGCTATTAAAAAATCTCATGATCGAAAACTGTCTATACAATGGTGCACCATTCAGTGCAGAAACTAGTACTATAGCAGGCCAACGGTTGCCCAGCCAACCCAATGGTAAACCATGTGGGTCCCACATGGGTGTTCTGGCTGGGGAAGGACTTTTGGATGGCCTCAAGGAAGTTCTGCCAAACAGTTTGGTGGCTCAGAAAGTGAAAGCAGGGCCAGTCACATTTCATGCAAATCAGCCCAGCCGCTCAAAAAAAAACAAAACCAAAACACACAAAAGTCGTAATATCTAATACAGTAAAATCATAATGCAAACTTGCTCAAAATCCAACACGGCCGATTCATGTTCATCAAGATTCATCAAGAGGCAAAATTGTTTATCGTGAGGAGTAGAACCTGTGTACCAAGTTTCATTACTTTTAAAGAGGGCTTGACTTGAAATGAGGGCTATTCTGTACAAAAACAGTCACAGTGCTGAACCTTCACAGAACAGTGCAAAAACTCGCAGTAACCAGGACAGAAAGAAAAGTCAAAACCAGGCACACAAAATTGTATTGTTCAGAACATGACCCACTACCATCACTCTATTCGTTGAACCGCTAAATTTTACTCGAGTCACACGGAATCTGCAGCCTAACCCAACACTGGGCGAAGGCAGAGTACACCCCTAGACAGCTCACAAATCCACTGCAGGGCCAACACACACACACACACACAACCATTTGCACTCATAATTAATCCTAGGTGCAATTTAGAACAGTCAGTTAGCCAAATGAGCAGGTTTTTGGACTGTGGGAAGAAACCGGAGTACCCAGAGGAAACCTATGCAAGGTTGGAATAGCATATGAAATGGTTTAGACAGTGACGAAATTAAAAAATAGAGTACACTTATACAACTTAACAAAATAAAGATAAATCAGAAACCAAGTACTATTCAAGTACTTATTTCATGTAATATTGGATATATTGATGATATATATAGTAATAACAAAAATAACAGTCTATTTTTTGAGAAAAAAAGTCAACATTTATTGTGGCCACCCTTTACTTTGATTACAGCATTTAACTGTGCAGGCATAGTGTTCACATATTTTTTTTATTTCTTCACTCGCAAAACCATTCCATATGGTTTGAAGTTCATTAATGCTATGCAAAAGTCAAAAAAATAAAATTTGCGACACCTTTCAATCTTTCAGAAAAATTGGTATTTTCAGTGTTTTTGTGTATTAGCCATACATTTACTTCAATATTCTTGTCAGAATAATTTTTTTGGTTGTCATTGCCTACAATAGCATTGTTCAATACATTTTCACAAAAAGATTTTAGAGAAGTAATTTTTTACTTCTTTTTATTAGGAGTCCTTTAAGACAAAAGTGGTGGTGTATAATCATGAGTGCACACTAACTGTGTATATATGGGTGTGTATATGTGTGTGTATATATATA
>JBCNYH010000003.1:15165191-15185689 GCA_039654325.1 Tandanus tandanus
TTTTCTTTTTTTTTCTCTTTTTTTCTTCTTTTTTCCTCTCTCCTTTTTTTTTTTTTTTTTTTCCTTTCCCTCCCCCCACCCCCCCCACCAAAAAAGGAAAAAACCCCCCCCCCCCCCCCCCCCCCCTGTCACATCAGTGATATTTCTCCCTAGATTAAAGCCAATCATATGACATAATGCTGGTTTTTAAAGCCTTCCCCGTCATCACGGTTCGTTCATTTTGCATGATTGTGTATGAGCTCTTGCCAAGAATTCATACTGTTTGTGGAATGTACTCCACATGCACTCTACATGTGTTGAACATCTTGCTTATAATGCCATGCATGTGTAGTATGTACCAGTGTATAGGTCTCTTTTGATGAGATAAACCATTTTTCACTTTCATGCTCGGCATGTGTGCTGTGAAATTGATTATGCGCTATTTGAGTTTCCTCTGGAGTATGCTGGAATGGAAACGTAGCTATGCAAATCTGTTTAAATAAAAAAGGATCAAACCAATTACAAAGGATAATTGCCCCATGACACTTCCTCCATGGTTGAGTGGCCCCTGGCCTGTGACTGGTTGTCTTAATGTATGGTCAAAAAGTCCCCATTGCTTTTCAGTGGCACATCATTCCTGTGATCTTACGTCATAATTATTTAAAGAACAAGCATCCTGCTATGATAGCAAGAAACATCCTCGAGTAGTGTAAGTCAAAGTTGGGTCTGGGAAGTATAGCCAGGGGGTCTTTTATTTACTTCCACCCAAAACAGAGTTTTTGCAGAGGTATTTTAATCATCGGCGTTTCATAGTTTGTCTGTGTATAAAATCCCCACTACATCCATGCACAGATTTTCACCAAACATTGTGAGGACACCACCCTACTTGAGTTCCAGCGATGATTTGGTTTTGGAATGTCGGTGTCAAAATTGGGCGGCACTGTGGCATAAAGGGTCCTGAGGATCGAGTCCCAGGCGAAGCGAAGGTGTTTTTATGTTCTCGCTGTGCTTGCATGGGTTTCCTTCAAATACTCTGGTTTCCTCCTATAGTCCAAAAACATGCACATTAGGCTTGTGCCCCACCTTCGCCCAGAGTCACCTGAGAGAGGCTCCAGCCTCCCCACCACCTTAACAACGGATCAAGTGGCTCGGCAAATGAATTAATGGGTCAAAGATCAAGGTCAGAAAAGGATTACAAGGTTATGGAAAATACTGATTAAAATCAGTATTCATATAGCAGGGCTGGTGGAGTAGAGATGGTGCTGGCCTCATGATAGAGAGGTTGTGGGTTAGACCCCTACCATGCAAATACCCTGGGCAAGGTTTTAACCATAAGTGTGCCTCTGTCCACTCAGCAGTATAAATAGGTACCAGTAAAAATACTGGAATGGTAGCCTGGGATGGACTAGCATTCCATCGAGGAGAAGTTGAATTCCAGGATAAACTTTGGCTCTGATAAGCTGCTAGGATCAGGTGTAAAAAGCCCAACAGACTTACCTTCCCTTACCTACCCGTATAGGGCCTATTTGTGACATTATCCATGCCTCTGGGTGGAGGTACCTTGCACTGTATGAGCGCACCTCTGGTTTGTTTTTGCTTTTTACAGTGGTGGAACTCACAGTCCAACATTATCGAGGCATATACTATTATAGTTATACTAACTGGCAAGTGTATTAGGAAACCATTAATGCACATGCATAGTTATCCAATCAGTCAATAGCAGCATATAATTCCCAAAATAATGCAGATACTTTTCAAGAGCCTCAGTTAATTTTTACATCAATTATTTATTTACTTAATTTCTTTTTTTCCATGTGAACTCATTGTCATTGAGTGCCCCATGGTTGTTAGTGCCAGATAGGCTGGTTTGAGTATCTTAGAAACTGCTGATCTCCTGGAATCTCCACAAACTTTTCACTGCTGGTCACATAAACTCTTTTGCTACAATTATTTAGGACTTACAGTTGTGGTATAACCAACCGGACTACATGCTGGGCTGTCATGAAGTTTCTCTTATATGGTTTGTATTTTTATGGTTTCACCCAAATGAGGATGAGTTTCCCTTTCGAGCCTGGTTCCTCTCAAGGTTTCTACCTCGTGTCAACTGAGGGAGTTTTGCCTTGCCACTGTCGCCGAGGGCTTGCTCATTAGGGAAGTGTAGGGGGTTGTAAAAAATTTTTTCATTCCTGTAAAGCTTCTTGTCAATTGTTAAAAGCAAATATTTGAATTGAATTGAATTGAAACGGCAAATTCTTGAGTTTACTAATATTAATTGCTGTATAAAAAATCCAGTAAGCATCAAGTCTGCAGGTGGAAATGCCTTGGTGATGAAAGAGGTCAGAGGAAAATTGTACTGACCTACAAAACATCAGTCCTTGAGGTGGATGGTCTTCAACAGCAGAAGAACACACTTAGGTTCACTCCTGCATTCCAAGAACATAGACATACCTGGGTGTTCCCCCAGAATCTTCAACTTTCGAGGTTCACTGATCCTGTTCCAGGGTATGAGAATCACACTACACTTTCACAAAAATATTTTATCTGGCAACATAAAGGGCTCATATTTTGGGAAACTTTGTACAGGTTCTATATCAAACCCTACAATTGATCAAAAAAAAAGTTTTTTTTTTTTTTTATGTTTCACCTTTTCATAAAAGCAGGTGAAAGCCCTTTAACAGAGGTACTACCATCAAATCAGAAAAAACTGAAGCTATTTAACCTAGGTCATGTATCGTAATACTAATTATCCTTGTGTAAAGAGCACTTAAAGCATACTTGCCCTTACAGTAAAATCACAAATTTCATTTGTACATCATTATTTTTTAACATTACACATTGGATCTTTGAACATTCCAAATTTTCACATGTAATCGACTTTAATGCGTGACTTAAAACATGATTTATTTGTGTGGTTTACTTTGCAAACAATATCATATGTGTTTACTTGAGTGTAGCATAATACAGCCAAATAATAATTTGCATGCTTTTCACATGCAGTCACATACAGTATTATTCCCAGGATCACATGTGATCAAACACATGATCATATGTGAAATATGGATTTTTTTTTTAATTGAAAAGGGTAAATAACAGTGGGCGGCATGGTGGCGTAGTTGTTAGCATGTCCACCTCACAGCAAAGCTGTTCCAAATTGCTCCAGGTGGGGATGTAAGTGTAAATGGTTGTGTGTGTGTTGACCCTGTGATGGTCTGGCAAGTTGTTCAGGGTGTACCCTGACTTCGCCCGGTGTCAGCTGAGATAGACTCCAGCCCCCCTGCGACCCTAATAGTAGGAAAAATGTATGAAATAAACCATGAAGATCTTGCTTTATTTAGCTTTTTTTGCATATGTTTCTATGTAGTATATACTAAAACAATAAATTTTGGTCAGGCTTGGTGGATGTCGCTGATTTGAATAGTCCCCTCCATGTTCCCTAGCAAGGACTATTCGGGACATGCCGCTTGCCTTTAGAGCAGGGGTGTCAAACTCATTTTCACTGAGGGCCACATAAAATTTAAAGGTGGTTGAGGGCCGAATAATTACTGAACATCTACTCTAAAAGGGCTTAAGAGCGACAAGCTAGCATGCAATCTTTCTTGAGTCATGAATCACTATCTGTTTACTTGAAATAGGCAGCCACCACCTAGTGGAAGGATGATGAATTAGGTTTCATGGTAATGAACGATGCAAAGAATGTACGATAATCATATTCTTTGAAAGCTCTTGAGGGCCACAGGCCGGATTTGGTCCGCTGGCTTGAGTTTGACACCTATGCTTTAGAGCATAATTGCTAAGTAGCTAGTGATAATGTGCTGTATTTATGGTTTAAGACTGATTTGTTTAAGAGCAATTATGAAAAGTACAGCAGTGCATCCTTCTCAAACAAGGAATCTAGGAATGTGAGAGACAGAATGAGAAAGCATGTGTGCACACATGATGTTTCTTATATCTTACTGAGTGAGTGATCAAGTGAGAAACTGTTATGAATGTCCATGTGCCTGTCCATGTATTGAAGGGAATAACGATCCGAGGTCGGGCAGAACTGCAAGCAGATGGGAGTCGTCTTGTCTCCTTTCTCACACATCCATCACTCTCTTTCCCTTCATCCTGCCTCCATCCAGCAAATGAGTGGAAGCGCCTGCAGACACTGGTGTCTGCTTACCTCAGCTTTCACTCCTATCGGCAAGGTCAGGAGGGTCAATTTCGGCTCATTAGCAAGAAGAGACGTGAAATGCAAATGCGGAAGAACCTGACCGGAAACGGTCGTTAGAACTTCACCTGTGTTTGTTTATGGTCCCCACAGAGGGAAGTGAAGGGTAGAGTTTGTTTAGATTATTCCTCAGAAAGCCTGCCCACCTCAATCAGTTAATTGGATCCTGACTCGCATCAACCTGGTCATCAATCAGCCAACTGGAAAGCTGAGTTATGGTTCATTTATTCATTCTCAATTTCACAAAGAAAGAGACTTTTTGACTCAAAACTGATGAAGACATGAGATTTTTGTGAGGCGCAAACGAGGTTGAGTTAAAGAAACAAATGTTATGCTCCACCACCTGAAGACAGTAAATACTAGACAATGTTAATATTAAGCTATTATCTGGACTAAATATATCGAGAAGTCATTCATTCAGAGCAGAACTTTTAGAGGGGTTCTTTAATTATATTGTAAGTTGTTTTATAGTCATTTTTAAAAAAGGGGAAAAAATACTGTACAGTGACATCAACTGAAATTGCAATTGAAAACACAGTGATTTTGATCCCTGATAGGAACCACATTAAAGGAAATGATGGCTTTAATTATACCAATAAAGTTTACACATTCCAGCCTTCATTGCAAAACATATTATTTTAATGTTTTTTACATGTTTGAGTCAAGCAAAGCTACAGCTGAATAATCTTGCACATTGCATAGCCTCAGCTCTGTGATTTCTACCAAGTACCACACGGAGGCTTTTGCGTAGTAATAGTTATCAGGACCTGTTCTGCCTGACTGCTTCCTCTCTCTTTGTTTCTTACTATCTCTGTTTCTCAGGAGAGGTATGATATTTTTATCATACCTCTCATGGTACCTTTGTAAACTTGGTTTAGGTAAAATGGCTTGTCATGATTTTTTGCATCAAATGCTGGCCATTTTTCCAGATAATAAATATGTCCAAATATTAAAGGGGAATTAAACCTAAACTTAATAAAAGCTTGCATACATCATTTATGCCATTGCGCAAACTGGCTATTGTTTTTACACTCTTTTTTTTTGTGAATGAAAAAAAACAAGTAAACCCTCACACAGTGGACACTATTGTGCTGCAAAGTGACGAGCAATGCATGACTCACATAGAAGAGGTTGTAAACACTGTGGTGCGCATTTAAATGCACTGTGCTGTATGCCATAGTTGCATGTACATGCAGGTACGAGCAGATGCTGGCCTGATGTATGTAAATGTAATGTAGTATAATGTGCAGATGTTCCTAGCTTTATTTTATTCAGAAGTTCACCAGTTTATATCTTATTTCTTAGGTTAATATCTGTATACTGATATTGTTGGCGTTATCTTGCCTTATTTTAACTGGCGGCCATTTCAAACAGGCTAATATAAACTATCAAATGGATTTTGTGAAATGTAAGTAAAAACCACCTGATGATGAAAATAGACAGTGTAACAGGAAAGCTTGGAAGCTTTGGTTTTATTTTTAAGGAGACTGATTAAATAGTGAAAAAAGGAATACACTTTTGAGTAAATATTCTTTCAAAGATGAAATGTTATTTTTTTTTAAAGCCACAGCAAAAATGCTGAAAAAAATCTGCCATGAAAACCATGTTTAGACTTTATAAGGAGAATTAGATTTTTGTCATACTTTAGTGAGAACATGTGCAGCCTCATAGATAGATCAAAATATTAAAGTGTTTTTTCCTTCCTGTTTGTGTGTTTAAACTAAAACCAGACACACAACGAATTCTTTGGTGATGCAGTAAATGAATTGCTTGATACGGAATCCCATGAGTCTGGTTTATTTTAGAGGTCAGAGGTTAATCACTTATTTTACCCCCAGGCCTGGGGTCACTCACTCACACCTCCTAACAACTTTTCCAGAGACATGCTCAAACTGTAAAATACACTGTATTCTGTAATGTTTTTATAGATACAGAACTCTACAACCGCTTGTTACACCCATACTACACAGTGTGCTACAGTATATAATGGCAAACTGTTGACTGGGATTCATTAAAGGTATGACATTACATATAACTGGCCAAAGTTTTCCACTCATTCCTCATCAAAAAAGGAGGAAAGAAGGAAAGGTCTATCATCTTTCCTTTATGTGAGAAGCAAATAACTGAACTCAAGCTATAATTTAATGAAAATGCTATAAAGACAAACAATGCAAACAATACAACAGATACAATATTCCTAAGCTAATTCCTATAAAGCTAGCCAGAGGAAATGGCCACCACTAAGCCTAGCTAAATTAGTGCCTTCATAGAGTAGTCCTATCTTACGTGAACAAGTATTCACTGCATTTAATAGACAACATTTGTGCAAATATTACTTTTGTTAATTACTGTAAACTAACTAGGCTGGAAAGCTAGTAAGAAACAACATATGTTTTGCTAGCTAACTAGATCCAATGTAGCTAGTTTGACAAATAGCAAAAAACTATTGCTAGGTTGCTAGCTAAGTAGCAAGCTAACTTGCTAGCTAGCAAGTGCCAGTGCCAAATTATGCAATTTTGAGTGTAAATTCTTCTTGTTAAGGGTTAAAAAAAGATGTAAATTCCCAAATAAAACAGCTTTAAATTTTTTTGAAAGAGACAAAAACAAACTAGTATTTTACAAGTAAGTACAAGAAAACTGAAGCCTTCAATTCTGCCTACTCAACTGTAGATTGTTAAAATTAGGGTCATAACAGTATAACTAAAAGAGTTTAGCACATCTTCATTCCATCATATCATTATCAAATAATGTGGGGTAGGGTTGGCATGTCTGCCTCACAACAAAAAAGGGCCTGGGTTCAAGTCTTGGGCCCTGGCATCTCTGTGCGCAGTTTGCATGTTTTCCCTGTGCTTGAGTGGGTTTCCTCCTACAGTCCAAAGACATGTATTAGGGTAATTGTCGGTTCCAAATTGCCCTTAGTTGTGAATGTGGGTGTGATTGGGTGTGTGTGTGTGTGTGTGTTGCCCTGTGATGGTCTGGCGAGCTGTTCAGACTGTACCCACCTTCGCTCAGAGTCGGCTGAGATAGGCACAGCCTCCCCGCGTCCCTAGTAGGATTAAGCCATTCAGCAAATAAGTGAGTGAGAGTGAGAATGTCTAATTCATCCAAGATTATAGTGAGTCCAATGAATACAGTTAAATTTATATGTACATTTTTAAACATTTCTCTTTAGGATCTAATCACTCTAAACTCGAAACACGTTTAAATATTCGATTTCCACACGTGTTACATGTAATCAAATATTTGCAAGTGCAAGTAGTAACAGTTACTGTTTTCAATCACCTCGCTTGGGTTTTTAAGTCCTAAATTATGTCAGTCTCAGGAAAGCACCCTTCAAATGTCCTTTCTTAACGTATTTGTATATCTTGCATATATTTTGCTTTATAATCTGAGAGTTTTAAAAGGATTATTCTACATTGTTATTAGAATTTGTCTAAGATTGAAGTTGGTTTAGTTTTGTACAATATCAGTGTATATATTAAAAAAGCTTTTTATCAGTGAAACAAGTTATATGTGATCATTACTGTCCATCCATCCAGTTTCATCCAGTATCTGAGCTCGGGTCTTGGAGGCATCAGATCTAGGAGGCATCTCTCTCCCCAGCGACACTCTTGGGGGTGTCCCGAGGAGTCATAGCTATAAACGTGTTAAATAAAATAAAGTTTTATACTTGTTTTGGCTTTGATTTACTGAGACATACAAAGGTTAACATGTCATTAGGATAAAAATAAATATGAAATTTAAGAAACTGTTTTCATAAGAGGTCGTTTAAACACCTACTGTAGCAAGACAAGGCAGTCATCGTAATATAGTTTTTTCTGTTGTCAGTTTTTTACAGACTTTATGTTTAAGCTGAAACTCTGAACCTGTCTTGTATGATTAAAGGAATTTGTCTGACATTTTCCCCTCTTAGACAGAAAGTAGAAACAATTGCTGAATGGTTCTACCATTAAATGCAGAACATGCTCTGACCCTTACAGGTCTGTGGTCACAAAATGCTTTGCTATCAGCACTTTGTAACATTATAAGTATGATGAGTGGGAAGAATGTACCTTTGTATAATAGTGGAAAATCTCTCTCTCTCTCTCTCTCTCATTATACACAGGCACATATATACCGCTCTCTGGTCACTGGGAACTGAGTGAACTTCTCACCCTGCCAGCAGAAAGGAAAAAGCAAATCTGATTACTAATGATCGACTCTAATCGCTGTTCTTTCTCTCTCTCTCTCTCTCTCTCTCTCTCTCTCTCTCTCTCTCTCTCTCTCTCTCTCTCTCTCTCCAACTCCACTTGTCTTACTCTGTGTTCTCCAACAGAAATTCTGATAATTAAAAAAAATTTTATTGAAACTTTCAGTAAAATTTGTATGTTGTTGTTCCTCAATGTGTATAATCTCCAAATGTTGAAGTATCATACACCTTTTATATATTTTACAGTAAACCTACAGTGCCTTGCATAAGTATTCACCCCCTTGACCTCTCTGACTAATGCTGCCTGTACCCAATCACTTATGTTTGGTTTCACAACAACAGAGGTGGATGCTTCATCACATTTTATGTTTTTCAATTGGAAATGTGGGCAGCACGGTGGTGTAGTGGTTTACACGTCCACCTTACAGCAAGAGGTTCCTAGGTTTGAGTCCAGCGCTTATGAAAGTTTGCATGTTCTTCCTGTGCTTGTGTTGGTTTCCTCCCACAGACCAATAACATGCAAATTAACATTGTACATGTTAAGGTAATGACCTTAGGTGATGGGGTGACTCAATAAACACTAAGATAAATGGTTTTGCGTGTAAGAAAGGTGAAACCAATGTCCCAAACTCTTAAAAAAAAACTTTGTTTAAATATTTCTGAAGTCTCACTCATTCAGATAGACATGAGAATGCATGTGATGATTTAAGGCTTTCATATTCTACAATGTCTTATTTTAAACCTTCATGCCCCGTCATGGTTTGGTGAATGTGGGACTTTTTTCATCTCATCTCTCTCACTCATTTGATGTTATTTGAACTTAGTCCTGTTAAGGTCGAGGGGAGGCTGGAGCCTATCTCAGCCGACACTGGGCGAATGCGGGTTACACCCTGAACTGGTCGCCAGACCACACACACTACCATTCACACTCACGCCTAGGGGCAATTTGGAATGGCCAATTAGCATGATGTGCATGTTTTTGGACTGTGGAAGGAAACCAGAGTACCGGTAGGAAACCCACACAAGCACAGGGAGAACATGCGAACTGAACACTCTGCCACCATGCCGCTTGATGTTTTTTATGACCAATATTTTTAAATGCTTCAGGGCTTTCCTTTCCATCATCCCTCTCAGGCTAATAAATGTAATTTATTGTGAAATCAGCACTTTTGTTTGGGAGTTTAACATGTTTTTAACTTTCACATGACCTAAACTTTGACTTCTAGTAAAAATACTATTAAAGCTAAGAACTAGGATTTAAGGTTTTAAAGGGGCTTTTAACACAATGACATGACCCATGGTATCAGCTCCAGGCTTTCTACAGGTTTTTCATGTTTTTTATGCCTTGTGTTGTTTTCTTTACTCTTTTCTCCATGTACCAAAAGTTTAAAGCTGTAAAATTAAAATAGCATCATAAAACATTTGATGTTGTGAAATAAATGTGTTTCCAAACTCATAAAACTTAGACTTATAACAACTATTGCCTGGCTCTGTTTTTGCAAGAGTTAAAAAACTGGTATTGTGCTTTCAATGGTGTAAAAGCTTTACTGCAACGTGTACCTTGGCAAAAAAAAAAAAAAAAAAAAGGCAAGGGCATTTATGTGTGGAGTTTGCATGTTTTCCCCATGCCTGGTTTCCAGTTTCCTCCCACAGTCCAAAGACATGCACATTAGGCTAATTGAATGTTCTCTATTGCCCCTAGATGTGAGTGTCTATGTATGTGTAGGCTCTGTAATGGTCTGGCAAACTGTTCTGCCCCACCTTCACCCAGAATTGACTGGGATGGACTCCCAATAAGCGATAAAGGGGTTCCGAAAATGAAATGAAATAATCATGCAAAGTGACAAGCATGGGCTATTGAAGATTAAAGTTCTTTCTACAACTGGCAACTGATGGTGTGATGCAGCCCAGCGCTAAGCATTAGGTTTGTTTATACCTCTTATCCTACAGCAATCTTGTAATGATCAGTGTCTATTAGTTTCTATCAGTATCAGTGTTTATTAATGGTCAACAAAAAATCCATGAAATTAATAGTTTAAGTTTTTTCTATTATAGCAGCTATCACCAGCCTTTCTTTTTTTCTCTTCATTGAAGTTGTATAGGCAGCACGGTGGCACAGTGGTTAGTACATCCGCCTCACAACATGAAGGCCTGCGTTCGATTCCCGGGCTCGGGCATTTCTGTGTGGAGTTTGCATGTTCTTCCCATGCTTGCATGGGTTTCCTCTGGGTACTCCGGTTTCCTCCCACAGTCCAAAGACATACACAGTAGGCTAATTGGCTGCTCCAAATCGTCCCTAGATGTGAGTGTGAATTGTTGTGTGTGTGTTTTCCTGTGATGGCCTGGTGAGCTGTCTAGGATGTACCCTGCCCTCGCCCACAGTTGGCTGAGATGAAGAGCTTTGAAAATGAAGGAAGTTGTTTGGACAAATAAATTCATAAATTGTCACGATACAGGCCAGTGTGAATTTAAATGAATTTTTATGTCTGGGTTAGCCCTGCAGTAGATTGGCAACATGCCTCTTGCCCGAACCCAGCTGGGATTGGCTCCAGCTCCCCCTGGTACAGATGATGGATGGCTGGAGGGATGGATAAATGGATGGATAGACGGATGGATGTTAAACTACTAAGTGCAAACTACTCTGACTGGCCAGTGGCAAAAACGTACTGAGAGTGAATGCTGACACAGGAGAGTAAATCAAACAAGGCATCAATAAAAATAAATAAATAAATAGATAATATAAATAATAATAATAATAATAAATCATATGCTTTAAAATAATTATAACCTTTTTAAATTAGATACAATTATAGCCTTAGGTTATATGAGGCACCTTCCCTATAAGTTTCTGTATATGAGTTGTAGAAATAATACAACATTAGAGCAAGCACATTAAGGTAATTATTTAAGTTATATTAGCAACTACTGGCCGAACCACACTGTTATGGAAAAGAGTTGTGGTACAAATATTCATAACTTATTTTAATCACATTTCCATGGTGTCTCCACTGACGGGTCCATTTATAACACACTGCCCCCCACTTTTCTGTTGGTGGACATTAAAACAGTAGGGCTAATCCACTTCCTAAATCAGTGCAACCCATACTACTTGTGATATTGGCCTTTGCAATCAGGATATTGCAAATAGCTGCAAGGAACAAAGGAACTCTCAAACAAATCAGTAAATGCTTTACAGTGTGCTTTCAGGACCTTGACCCTTCCATATGAGTGCTCCTAATGGCGATAAATCACAGGATTCACAGCATCCTCAAAACATAATTCATATTGGACAAGATAATGCAAGCTACTTCATACTCCATAAATGTCCATAGAGCAGTGTCTGTTTCTTTCAATCAGATAAATAAATAAACAACCAGAGGAGTACTCATAGAGGACAAGGTACCTCCACCAGGCTCAAATGGATTATTATAACTTGAGATAGTTATAATGAAATGTCTCCCCCTAGAGAGCATCTCATTTTGGCATATATTAAAGAATAAGCATCTTTTGGGAGTTCAGGAATTTATTGTGTTTATTATTATAATAATAATAATAATTATTATTATTATTATTATTTATTTGTTTATTTATTTATTTATTTGTTTGTTTGTTTGTTTGTTTGTTTGTTTATTTTTATTACAAGATTCTATGCACAGATCACCTCCAGAACTTATTGGATACCCCCCAGGCTCTTATCTAACTCCTCTGCCAAGTTTGATGAAAATATGTACAGTACAATATGTTTTTGCATAATCTTGCTAACAGATAAAATTCTTCCGAAACCCCTGGATCTGAATCATGATCCAAATCTGCACTAAAATTTCATGGGTTCCTCTTATACCCCAGCCCTCCATCAAGTTTAATAAAATTCAGTACAGTAGTATTTGCATAATCCTGCTAACAGGCAATAATTATTAATTCTCTAATAAAATCCTGGATCCAGATCTTGATGTGTATCTGCTTCAAAATTTAATGGTTTAATCCCAGACCCACACTCCCTCCCTCCACCAACTTGATGAAAATCAGATCAGAAGTTTTTGCATAATCCTGCTAATAGAAAAAAGTCTTTAATAAATAAATGCTTGTTAAAAAGTTTTTTAATAATTTCCCGGATCCGGATCGTGATCTGAATTTGTTCCAACATTCTGCGGGTTCTTGCCAGGCCCATACCCTATCCCTCCGCCATCTTTAGTGAAAATTGGTTCTGTAGTTTTTGCTGATAATCCTGCTAACAGGCAAACAAACAAACTGACGCTGGTGAATATATAACCTCTCCAGTCAAGGTAATAACATGTTTTAAACAATTTTGAATTGGCTCTGTTGTACAGTCAATACGCTGAACAGAGCAAGGTTTCACTATGTTTAATCACAGAATCAAACCCATTTTTTTTTGGTTACAAATATCCAAGATATATGTACCTTTTAACTTATTTAAAGACAAGAATTCCTTTTAAACGCATTTTAGGAAAAGATCACAACCCAGCTGGCTGCTTAATCTGCAAATCTGATTGAGTTAAAAAAAACATGTAGAACAAAATCCGATTTGTGTTCTGCAGCCTGCTGCCTAAATGCAGCACAGACTGCTGCTCTGAGCCATTTTAGCGTCTCATCAGAAAGAAGACAACGACGTGATTGTAATCAGTCGATTCAGGAGGGGGCAATCAGGCCTCAGTTTGTAATGTGTGGTATGAATGAGGGGGCCTAAGACATGCACACTTCTATCATGTCTGAGTCATGCTCTCCCCAGGCTAAATGCCATTCAGTATTTCATCTGCCCCCTCGCCTTCTAAAGCACATTATCAAACAGTGCAGCACTTGACTGAACTCAGATATGGGGTCTTTTAGTGTAAATATCAAATGGAGGCGGCCAGCGAAGGCAGATAGACAAAAGTAAATGATTCATATGATTGGCATTTTGGCCAGAGGGACACTCGTTTATGAGAGACAGATTAGATTGTGTTGCTTTAATGCTTCCCTTCCGCTTCTCTTGCACTTTCTCTCTGTTCAATCTCTTTTAGAACCTTGGGGCTTGTTGGTCTCAGATCTGAGCTATTACAGAAGTCACCACAATCAATTTCAGAAAAAGGCTGTAAAAAGCCTTGACCCCAACAAGTGTTAGAAGCGGAAGTGCAACGATGATACTTGATCCTCTGACCTTTCCACAGAAAACTGTACATGAAAACTTTTGGTTTGACCAGCGGCCAATGGAATGTTTTTGGCTGTTTCACTGTTTCACAATTCTTATTGGATCAGATTCAGAATAAGAAATTTTATGTTCTTGCTGAATAGCCCGTTTTTGTTTCTCTGGCTAATGTAAGGGAATGAGCTCTCTTCTGCACTGTGTTCCCCTTTTAATGGTTTTGTTTTGCTAATTGAGGTTCAGGAAGCACAGTGGCATAGTGGATACACATCCGCCATACATTAAGAAGGTCCTGGGTTCGAGTCCCGGGCGCAGATGTTTCTGTGAGGAGTTTGCATGTCCTTCCTGTTCTTGCGTGGGTTTCCTCCCACAGTCCAAAAAAATGCATATCAGGCTAATTTGCTGTTCCAAGTTGAACCTAGTCGTGTATATAAAGTCGCGTGAATGGTTGTGTGTTGGACCTGCGATGGTCTGGCTAGCTGTTCAGTGTGCACGCTCCCTTTGCCCAGTGTCGGCTGAGATAGGCGCCAGTGTGAGTAAGTGAGTAAGTAATTGAGGATCATCTACAGCTTGAAAAAAAAAAAAGAATATCCACACTGTTGCTCCCTAAGTGATATGTAAGGTACGTCCCTCATGAAGACAGCTTTATTGAGTTAATCTTATGAAAACTGTTGACTTTTTCAATGTATTTGAACAAGCATACATTTCACCCTTTTACAGATATAGCTGATATACATGAACAAAACTACAAGTAAAAGTATCTTCTTCAATCATTTTTTCAACAAAAATATCAATAAATGTAAGGTTCTTTTTGGAGAAAGTGAGTACTCCCTTGGCTTTAGAAGATAGTAATGCTTCATATATCAGAAATAATTCTTACAGGCATTTTGCATAATTTCCACTAGTCTCTGACATCAGCTTCCTGAAAGTTCTGACCACTCTTTCATGCAACATTCCTTTATTTATTTGATAGATTTATTGCATGTACTGCCTTTTTGAAACCCCATTTCAGTGGGGTTAAAATCTCGGCCATTCCATGACCAGGCCATTCCATAACCCTCCATTTGTTCTTTGCAAGTCATTCCTTGGCAGATCTGCTTAGGATTCCCATTGAAAACCTCAACTTTTCAGACCTCACATTATCTTCAACCACTCTTTGATATGATGCAGAATTCATAGATGAATAATGGACTACAAGCTGCCCACTCCCCGAAGCAGCAAAACAACCACAAACCATATTTACCGCCATGCTTAAAAGTTGCTCTGAGGTTCTTCCCCTGAATCATGTGTACTGTGACTCTTTTCATTCGTCCAGAGCACATTACTTCAAAAGGCCTGGACTTTGACTATATATTCATTAAAAAACAAACAAACAAACCTGTAGTCTTGCTCTAGTGAGATTTTAGGCAGCAAAGGCTTCAACTGGGCGCCCATCTCTTACTGGTAATTTATTGAACTCTTTCTGATTGTAGACATATACACTTGCACACCAGCAGTTGAAAGAGTTACCTGCAACTCTTGATACCGGTATCAACAAAATCAAACAATGTTGTCATTTGTTTATATTTTGATATGTGCTTATATTTTGCTATTTTTTTTTCTTTCTTTCTTTTTTTTTTTTTAATTCTAAGTATATATTTAATTTCATGATTGCAAAAAAAGTCTCAGTTTTCTCAGATAAATGTTTTTTTTTGTTCCTTTTTTTACTTTCTAATTTATTTGACCTCACATTAGGACATTAGTTTATGTGTCTTTTTAAAGCCTAATCAATGGTAATAAATGTGAAAGTTTATTTTTCTTGCCTGCATGTGCTGTACCAAGGTAGAGGAATGAACTGACTGAGTCGAACTAAAATGGACTTCAACTGGTGGCCTATTCAAACAGGCTAATGCAAACTGATAAACACATTTTAGCAGACTGCAACTTCGTAAATGTAAGTAAAAAAACCACCCGATGATGAATACTGTATATACATAGTTTCAGAGTAACAGGATAGTTTGGAAGGCTTTCCTTTTATTCCACTTTAATAAAATTAGATATGATCCATATCTGCTCCAAAATTTAATGGGTTCTTCCCAGACATATATCCCACCCCTCCACAAAGTTTTGATAACTATGCGATCAGTAGTTTTTGCATAATCCTGCTAACAGGTAAAATCCTTTAATAAATGCTTGTTAAAAAACTTTCACTAAAAATTCCTCAATCTGGATTGATCCAGATCTGCTCCAAAATGTTATAGGCTCTTTTCAGGCCCATAACCTTCCCTCCACCAAGTTTGGTAAAATCGCCTCAATAGTTTTTGCATAATTCTACTAACAAGTCAAACAAACAAATAGATGCTGGTGATTATATAACATTCCCTGCCAAGCCACAGAGGTAAAAATTTAAATAAAGTTCCCATACCAGCATTGACATAGTTGTGTTTTGGACAGTTGGTAGCTGGTCATACCAAACTGGATTTTTCAGCAGGATACAAATAGTCAATATGAATCAAGTGACTATTAAAAGCACTTAATCTCCAATAGTTATGAAAGCTAGACTACCCAGGCCAAAAAAATATATAATTATAAAAATTCATTTATTCATTCATTTTCTGAAGCGCTTAATTCTAATTAGGGTCGCAGGGAGGCTGTCACCCATCTCAGCCGACTCTGGGCGAGAGCAGGGTACACCCTGTACAGCTCACCAGGCCATCGCAGGGCAGAGACACACTGACGCCAATGGCCTACGCTTTACAAACGACAGCAATGGTTATTTTACATGCCTCTCACCACAGACACTGAGAGACATGGCTGGCCTTTGATAACCCAGTTAGCTGCACTGGGGGGGACAGCAGTGACAACTCAGTGATAGTGGGGCTTGAACCCCCAACCTTCGGATCAGTAGGCCAGCACCCTTCCACCAGGCCACCACCATAATAAAAAGTCACACAGTCTAATTTTGTAGGTTCACATTTAGCCTTGAACACAGCGCATAATCACCATGACATTCTTTTGATAAACCTCAATACCATCATAACATTTATTTCCATAAAGAGTTGGGTTCATTTTTCACCAACATTATGAACTAATGATGGAAAAAATCTAACCCCTCCATAAAGTCTCCTACAATCAGTTATGTTTCTTCTCATTTTGACTTTAGACTGCCTATTTCTGTGGACACTGAAAATGAATTTGCCTTGCCTGACCCAGGCTGGCACCTGCCACTTCCCACCAATATGCTTTTTGCACAATCCATAGACAATACACTTTGCACGAGTGCTTCATCAGGCTCCATGACTGATGTAGAGGTTGGCGATGTTTACGCAGAGCTTTGTCTTTGTCAGCTGTGTTTTACAGGCTGCTGCCAGTACCAGGCTCCCTCTGCTACTGGATTTGCTGCACATGGAACATAGACATCTGTAACAGGCACTAAACTTATATTTAGTCTTGGTAATGTGCCATGCTCATCACATAAACACATTCAGTTGCTATTGACCTGCTATGTCCTGTCTTTGTTTTTTGCCTCCTTCTGTCTTCTTTTTCTTTTCTTTTTTTGCCAATGGCAGCTGGATGCTCAGATTTGCAACCTGATACAGCCTGGTATTGAGCCGGCGTGTGCGCATCTCATTCCTCTTTTTCTCTCCTCTGCACTGGCGGCATACTCATTGAAGTGTTGCCCTATATCTATTGAAATTAAATGAATGAAAGTGACTGAACGTGGTCCCTTTTATTTATTGAATTATTTACTTACTTACTTACTTACTTAATTACTTATTCATTAATTCATTAACTCGTTCATTTATTTATTTATTTTACTCACTCACTTGGCCACTCACTCATTCATTCATCCATTCTGCAGGATTTAACTTATATCCAAAAATGTATTTCACAACGTGGTGAGTAAATATGGTAAATAAAATCATTGAGAACACTTGAATTGGTAAGCACGATGCCCTTAATGTATCCATTTTGGTTGGATATAAGTGGTGCGTGTATTCAGAATGTCATTTAATTATTAATTCGAGGTGTGATCCACCAGCATTAAAAGCATTAATAGGCATAACAAATAGAGCTAGATCTAAAGTGGCCTTCAATCCCTAAATTCCACCCACAGTGATACCTCTCCTTCAGTAAACAACTGCATATCGTGTCCATAAAAACAATTTTCCTCTTAACTCCCATCCATTTATTCCTTTTTTCCCACTTCTCCCTCCTGGTTCTTGGGACCCACTGAATATGTAGCCAAGAGTGCCTCTGAGTACCTTTAAGAGCTGGATTGAGTGTTCTTTAATGCAGTTATGATCATACCTCCAGCCGGTTCCCCCCTCTGCCACTGATAATCTTATTAGCAGTGAAGTGGGTGGTATTACTCTGTGAGCAATAAAGGAGAGTAGTGTGTGTATGTGTGTGCATGAATGCGTCTGTATAGTCAAATATAGCGAGACAATAAAGTGGGCCAGATTTAATTATGTTTTGTCTTCTGATCAAAGGAGATGTTTTCTACCTTTTTGTTGCTTTTTGTTTTCTCAGAGCTTTTTCTGTGTGATGCAGACGTAATCGGTGCCGGCATCTCAAAACACCCACTGGGACATCCACTGAGTGCTTGGTGGGGAAATTTCCCTATTAGACCAGACAGCAGGTGCTGTTCTGGTTATGTTTGACCTCTAGGATCACAAAGCTGCAGCATTATCAGAAAAACAATATATACTTGCCAGTAGACAAAATATCAATAAATCACAGCAGTTTCTGCAACATTATTTTAAAATAAGAACAGAATGGAGCTTAAAGATGATCCTATAAAATATAATGTTGCTCACATTTACTCCATTGATATCTTTCGTGCTAAAGATTCCATGTTTAGCTTTTTTATTTTTTGTCTTTCTCTTTTACTATGCATGTAAGCACCGTGTTTGTTTTGCGGCTTGATGACTTCTAATGAAATTTTATTAAACAGAAGAAGATAGAAAATGGACATTGTGGATACCTACACACTCACTCACTCATCCACTCACTCATTTGCTGAGCCGCTTCATCCTATTAGAGGAGGCTGGAGCCTAACTTAGCCAACACTAGGTGAAGGCAGGGTACACCACAGCTCAACAGCTCACCAGACCATCACAGGGCCAACACAACCACAACCATTCATACAGCCATTCACACCTGGGGCAATTTGGAACAGCCGAATAGCTTAAAGTGAATGTCTTTCGCCTGTGGGAGGAAACCAGAGTACATGGAGGAAACCCATGCAAACACGGGGAGACATGCAAACTCCACACAGAGACGCCAGGACCTTCTTGTTATGAGGTGGACATGCTAACCACTACGCCATCGTGCCGCCACATTGTGAATACTTATGGTTTCATTCCACTAAAGGAAGAAAGACTTCATTGCAGTCTGCCTACACTATTACCACCCAGTATTTACCCGATTAAACACCAAAATATATTTTTCCCTCTTCTGCAGAATAATTTTAAGTGCTTGGGCTGGAACAAACTTGAATGCAGAAACCTTGCAGTCTCATGGGAGTATATTTAATTATTCTGCTCCAGATTTATAACTAAAGCGTAATGATAGAAAATGAAAAAAGTAAAAGGTGGTGTGTGCATGGCATGATTGTTTAATTTTAAATGAAGCTACATGTGGAACAGATTATCTGGTAAATAAATAAATTATTTTACTAGACAAATATTTTTTTGCTTTTTGATACCTTATAATTAGACCTGAATGTACTGAATAACCAGAGAATCACGTCAATGGACTTCTTTCCTGATGGCATGGATATAAAATTGGGACTCATATAGTGAAATGAGGGATCATTTTTACACATGAACTGGCACCACAGAGTCCTGACTTCAACCCTATTAAAATATTTTGGGATGACCTGGAAAGGTCTTTATTGATTGGTTCCATTTTCCCATCATCAGTTCAGCATGTCGGTATAAAATGAACCCTTTTTACCTGAGTAAAGAATTTGGATACCACCTCTATCTTGCACCTGCGTTATTTTACCCATCCTAACTAAATACTTTGACTTAAATGTACCATTCTCTTCTCATTTAATTGAACTAAACATGTCAGGTGAGTGCGTTGTGTTGAGATCATGCACCTGTTGCCTTGCTGGAAATCATTAAAGTGGCACCTGCAGACTAAACACATCACCCTCGTCTCACAGCATGCGTAACATTCTCATCACAATGTCCTGGAATGGGGGTAAATATTTAAACAGCACCCAGTGTGCGAAGCATGACAAGAAGAATTTACGGTATGGGAACAGCTGGTGTCATACCATGAAGTCGTACAAATGACAGATCTCTTTGGTGTGTTATACATCCTTTAAACACAGAAATGGGTGCCTCTTTGTAGATATGTGTGGAAATGGTACTTAAACGTGTCATAGAGCAGCTCTGGGTGCATTTATATCTCCCATGGCTCATGTAGAAGCTTGAATTTAAGCATTATAAGCTTGAACTTCCACAACTTCCACAACTGGTCTGTAGAAATGATTTTCCAGATCTGGGGTTTCCAAATGTTGCGATTTATCTGTCTTAAGGGGATTATAACCCTTTTAGTACTTGCAATATGAAGAAATTACCGATGATTCAGAGAAAATATGGAGGTTATGAAAAAGAATAATACTGTTTTTGATGCCAAAGATGCTCCTCCTTATCACTGAGATTGTGTGGGATTATTTTATCTGCATCCTTAACCCTTTTTTTTTTTTTTTTAAATAAACAGTGTTAAGATACAGGTAGCACAAGTCTTCTTCTGGTGTCTCATCTTACTGCTGTGTGCTGCTGCAGTGGCCGTAATTTCGTTACAGGATTCTTAATAGTATCGGCCACCTCCTCCTTCTGCCCTTTCTCTCAGCAGCACAGTGCTCTGGGCTAGTGAAAATGTCAAAGCTTTTATTCACAAGCTTTTAAGATCCTCTGTGTGTGTGTGTGTGTGTGTGTGTGTGTGTGTGTGTGTGTGTGTGTGTGTGTGTGTGTGTGTGTGTG